>JZKD02S1948699.1:405633-430861 GCA_000966675.3 Picea glauca | reverse complement strand
TGTTATTGATGTTTTGAGTATACTTATGTTTTAAGTTCTTAAATCTTAAGGTTAGCCTACTACTTATTTCATCATGTTATTAGATTTATCATTGAGCAAATGTAGAATAATTGTGTAAATGAAAATGGAATTATGCTAAAATGAAGTTGTTATTGTGTATGTATTTAAATAAATGATTATTTGCTTAGCATCTTGTACTTGGGTGCTACACATAAAAATGCCTTCAGAGCCTCATTGTATTCATCTTCTTGTGAATGAGCGTATCCACCACATATATTCTCGGAGATAAATATGCCATCATTCTAGGGAGTCTTGCACTATGTATTTTTATAGTCTCCTTATAATTCTTTCATTAATAGAAATCAAGTATTGTTGTATTTCTCTGTTTCTAGAAATTTTCATGAGTATTTCATTGTAATTTCTATGCTTTCATTTCATTTTGAAAATAAATCTGGATCAATTTGGGCTACGTCCACTAGAGAAATTTCCAGGTCCTTCATGTCGACGATTAAAATTGCAACGAAGAATTTCACCCGCAAAGTATTTCTAAAGGCCTATTATTTAAACTATGCTAATAATATAATACTAGTAGGTGGGACCCCTTGTATATTGGAGGATCGAATATAGTCATATCACACATTTTTTGTTGTTGTTTCAATGCTGCTTACAGGGTCCTATATGGTTGACAATGCAGTCTTGGTTCATTTTGACATAGTGACAAGTGGATGATGCATGTTATGGGATGTTCTACAATTCAAAGCATTAATTTTATGTTATGATTGGCATATATTTACAGTTGTTATGTTAATCATTTCATAAATCACTATGATTTATTACTTGGCCACACATACACAAGAAATATGTTAGTAATGGCATAACCAAAACAAAGAAAAGAAACTTATGGAAAAAATCCTAAAAAGAAAAGACCTAAGTTTGAGTTATGTTAAGGATTATGTGCAAATGGAAATGTAAAACATGTTAGTGTTAGTCCTAACTATTCTATGGTTGGTTAGTGGCTATGTGTTTCTCAGTTGATTATTTTGGGCGCATATAATATTGCAAGGCATATGGTATGGCATGGAAACTTGGTAAAGGTTAACGTGAATGTTTTGGGTGGCACATTTGACAAGGAGTAATCACCATAGTTTGCAATGGTTTGGAAATTGATTACATGGTTAATGCATTGGTGATTGTTGGTTGTCTTGTACTTTGGAATTGAATAGGATGGGAGATGGAAGTGATATGACGTAAATGCATGTCACTCCATACTCCCCTCATCAGGCCGTCACCCTAGTATTGTTCTTGTTGCATTCGGTCTACTAGTGGTTAAGCTCTGCATTTCAGGCTTGGAAAGAAAACACTCGGCCAACTCACCATTTTAAGCTCTCTATTACAGGTATGGTTATTTTTCACTCTATCCATGAATTACGATATGTGTATGAACAAACAATGCCTCAGTAATGCTTAGGTTTGTGTTTTCCTGAGAATTGCAATTGTGTAAATGCATTATTTTTCTCTCTGGAATGACTATGTAATGGTTCAGATTGCAAGAAAAAGATTTAGATTTTGTTGAGTTATGCATTCGTTGGTTTCTCTGTTGGTTAAAATTGTGTTGGGTCTCCGTGGATAATATGGTACTATCTCTCTGTGCTTTAATGGTGGAGGTTTTCACTCTATGTATTATTGCATGTTGCTTCCTCACAATCATGAGTGTAGCCCTATCTAGTCGTGTCCAGACTTCCATTTGGTTGTTGTGTATTTCTCATATACGAGTCATGGTCGTGGGATCAGTGTCTTGGGACCGAAGTATCTCAAGAATCGGTCTTAGGGTGGCCATAACGTCGATAGATATGTTGTGTGGTTGTGGGGTTATATAAATTATGCCTCGGGTTATGCTTCCTCATTGATGTTGTTTTCAAATGGTTCAGATCTTAAAAAAAATTGACAGAGTTTATACCTATGTGTGTTCTTGGTAACTTTCACTATTTAGTGGAAATTTTCTTCTCCTCTACAAATGTAAAGCATACTATGTGAATATTTTTTTTACCCTACCCGTCATTGTTTCCTCTTGGCTAATTGTTGTTCCATTGCCCAAACTAGGAGCTATAAGGAAACCCTATGGATTTTTACTGTGCTTATATCGAAAAGGTTTTTGCCTATGGTTGATATGTCCACGAGTACCTCCAGTTCTCTATGTTATTGATGAATGAGTGCACTCTTGATTGTCTCCTTGTATTTATCACGATAGAGCTTGATTTTAAAATCCCCATTTGTTATTGCTCTTGTTAAGCATCTCTTGGTTGTTGAAGATTGGTTTATTAAGTGGAGTGGTTATGGAAGTTTGCATCAAGTACCTATCTCATATTTATATGATTAAATTGGTTGAAAGGTTGTGATTGAGAATGAGTAATAATATGCAGTCGAGGGATACCTCTTTTTCGTTATACTTTCGATCGTTGTGTTCTTACAACATGGTGTTAATTCCAAATTGGAGACTCCTGTGTGTTTCACTAGGCCTGATCAGGGTTACAACAAATTATGGAATTGGTAACTCTGTGTATTTTGTTGTGTTCACTGTGAATATATTATGGAATCATCATGCATATTATGAATGGATGCATCGACGGTGATGAAGCTTGGGTTTATTTTGAATGTGGTTCCGTTACAAAACTTATTGGTTGATATGTTGAAGAATGTATGAAATCGGGCATGTTTTAGAAGTTTGTTTGTTTTGGAAAGGGACTTGTGCATATGTTTTAATTGGCCAATTGTGAAGTGGCAGATAGTGTATGATATTTTTATAGTAATACATTATGGGATAGAGGTGGAGCAATGTTGTTGTGTGTTTTATTTAAATCCTTAAAAGGAAGGAAAGTAAAGACCAAGCATTTTCTTAATAGGACTGTTGAATGGAAAATTGTTTCGATTATGAGTTTGATTGCACAGACTGTTCTAATTGAGAAGTTTTGAGGAATTTAAATGTTGGAACATTGAGCAGTGTGATACATAGTAATTGTTGATATGGTGTTGATATTTTTTGTATTGAGTTTAGTACAGAGATATGTTTTACTTGATTTATTTTATGAACAGTATTTGTTATTTCCATGTCATTCTCTCACTTTCCTCACATTACAAATCCCCTCACCTTCCCAGATTCACTATTTACTCCATGTTCTTAAAATTAAATTATAGTTAAATGAAAACTTTGTATTATAGAAGTTGAAGGATATTACAGGGATGAGTTATAGTTGATATGTTTTTTTATTACAATATAATTGATTGTTTGATGATTTGTTGAGCATTAATCATGATCTACCCCCCTTCATTTTACCACTTTTCTCTCAATAAAATCCCTCATATATCCCATAACCCTTATTCACCCCCTTCTCATTGACAAGTATTAAACGATTTTTATAGATTTGATTGCATGAGTCTAATGTGTTGCTGAGCCAAACTTTGTTTCATATTTAAAGAGATGTCATATATGGTTTGTTGAAGAAACTAGTTTCTAATAAATAATGCATACAGGAAAGAGCTTCTTCAACAGAGGTAGACATGGTCAGGGTAACAGGGGAAGAGGAAATTGAAACAGGGGTGCTAGAAGGCCAGGGTTTTCTATACATTTTGATGCAGACTCACAAGAGTTGAGCCAACTATTCCAAGCTAGATTTTTTAATTGGATTGGACAAGGAGTGGTCCAACCTAGGCCAGAAAGGCCTCATATCCAATCCCCACATGTCCCTGGTATCCCAGTTCCCCCTCATGTCTCGTTAGAACCTTAAGTCCCTGAAAATGATGGATGGCAAGAGATTGTCCACTCGACAGTCTCCCAACATCGTGGCTGGCCCAATTTTTCTCTGCCTGCTCCTCCTCCATCGGTTAACCAAACTATCCAAAATTCCCTTGCAAACTCACCAATACACTCTTCGCATGCAAGCATGAGGTTAAAAACCAAATCCCACCATGCACCTGATAAAGGAAAAGTTGTTTCTACCCCCTCCTCTCCCTCAAATGACTCTGTCAAATCCATTTCATCTCGCATACATTTGAGAGAGTATTGCTCTCATGTTATCTATGAGATCAGGCCTAAAGGCTCCACACAGCCTAAGAAAAATTCAGAGAAATCAAAGGGAGACAATAGAAACAAGGGGAAAATTGCCTCCCAGAGTGGCAAATATCGTTTTTGAGTGTTTTTATTTATTGAATGTTGAGAACAGTTGACCGCCGAAGTTTTTGGAAATAACACTATTTTTTGATATGTTGGATACTATATTCTTTGGATATGGTTTCAAATATCATTGATATTAATTTTCAAATTATGAGAGTGATGATGGGAGCCACAAGGAGGGATGTGTTTTATTGATTAACTAGTTGTGTTTATGTTTGTTAAGAAACTAAAGGGAGTCAAAAGGGGTCCCACCTACTAGTTATTATTTATTAAATACCCTTATTATTATTTTATTAATTTCCCCCCTAAACTAAAAGTAGTTGTTTTTTAGTTAACTTAACTAAAATGGGTATTTTAACTACTTCAACTAATTATGATTGATTAAAGTCAAAAAGAGAAGGAGAAAGAAGTGGAGAATAGAAGGAGAAAACATACTAAGGTCTGCTCTTGACTTTTATTCAGATAATTCAGTTTTCATTCATTCTTTAATCCATTGAAACCCTAATTCTATTTTATGATAGTTGGTTCCTATTGTAGACAACAAGATTCAAGGTTGAATTACATCATTCAGACACTTGTTTTTCAGAGGTGTTGATCTATCTTTGATAGTTTGTGTAGACTTGTATGTTTGTGAATTAAATTTCATGACTGATAAAGGATATTGTGCAGAGTCGAGTGGGCAACAATATGTGGCAAGTTGATCTAGCTTTTAAAGTTCAGTTTTTTACTTTCTGTCAGAAGTCCTTTTGTATGGTTTTCATCGGGGACATATAAATTTGACTTTGGTCCAAACTTCCTCAGGGAATTTTGTAAAGAGAATGATTCTTTTGATAAATTGGAATGAAATAAGAGATTTCTTTATGTCTCATCTATGTTAATTATTGACTTGGTGTCTTTACTTCTGTCTCTACATTTATTTTTGCATCTATTATATTCAGAAAATTACATAAACATTGATTTTTTCAGCAATCTTTAATTTATAAAAAATTAGCCTAAGCCCTTGTAACCAATACTTGTGGATTAGGAAACAATTTTTTATGGCTATAAACATAGCGTGATATTTCAGCCTATATTGATTTATCCAAGTGAGATCTAAAAATGCTTGGGTAAGATTATTTCATATCGTTTCCTCAACATTTATTTGGCGACCATACTGGGGAGATCTTCCATATCTCTCTGGTTGATTTTTATGCTTGATTATCATTGCATATATATTTTTTTATGATATTGATTATTTGAATGTTTCATTTTGTAATGACTGTACCTATAGAAATACAACCTAATATTGAGCATGGTCTTCAATATCATACCAACATTGCTTTAAACTTATTTAACACCATTTTAGATATTGCTAATACCCGAGTTGAGATAAATCATTTATGGGCGGCAATTGAACAAGACATAAGTTTCCAAGAACATTGGGAAGCTAGACATAGACAGCTTAGGAATCATCCATAACTTTCTTTTTCCATCTTTGATCTTCTAGGAGAATAAGAGGCTTATCACATGAAATTAATCCTATCGATGAAATATGAAGAAGGAATGTTGTGTTATCAACCCAACAAAGTTCTCTAAGGAGAACCTTGTTTAATTCATCCAATTCGTCTTTATCTCCCTTACCTATTATCCACAATATGACATCTAGTGGTGGCTCTAGTGGCACTAGAGGTGCTTATTCATCTTAATATTTATCATCGTCAATGATTGGTATCTTATATAGTCACCAAGTCCCTGTTCGATATACCACCAACCCCACCAAAGTCATTACAAATTATGGGTTTTTTCAGTTTGAAGAATATGCTACAACCACACCGTGGCATGTTTCCTCCCCTCTTAACCTAGCACCTTCTACGCGTCCACTTCCTAAATTCAAAGAGAATCTCCATAGGTTTTCAGGGAATAACACTTTCACTATGAATGAACACTTGGTGGCATTTTATAATTCCCATCACAACATAGAAGCCAATGACAACAATACTTGTATGCACTTATTTGTCAATTCCATCGAAGGGAAGGTTGTGGCTGATTTATTCGATATCCCTATTAATATTTTATCTACTTGGGAGGAGTTAGTCTATTGGTTCATATCCACCAATGGGAAATCCAAAAGCCCAGCCAAGAAGTTATGAGAATACAATAACATCACTTATAAAGATGGTGAGACCATCAAGTCCTTCAACTTGCGTTTCACTAAGTTATACAATCAAATCCATGAACTCGTTCGACCTCATAACAAATCCACTTTCATGCATTATTATAATTCATTACCTTCCCCCTACCGTGATAGGCTTGAGGAAAACACCATTGATAACCTCGGCTCTGCTCTGCATACTTGTTTGGAGTATGAAGAACAACTTGAAAGAATAGGTCTTCCTCAGGGAGATTTAGTTAAATAGATATACATGTCTTCCCTCTTACAACTTAAACAAGACATGAATAATCGTATGATAGTGTATGAGAGAAAGGGAAATGTCTCCCCTCTTACCATTGAAGCCTCATCCTCTTCTGCACCCCCTTTTAGAAATCCAAACGAAAATAAGTTTTAGCCTAAAGATATCATGCCTCATAGTTGGTGTAACTTTTGCGAGGAACACCATGAGGAAAGTATGTGTGAGGAAAAGAAGAGTTCGAGAGATAAAATATTTGGTAAGAGACCTGAAACTACCATTTTTTTCCTAGATTTTGTAGAGCCGTAAGATGTCATGATCATCAACACTAGGAATAAATCCTATGCTCCCAAAGGAAAATATGATCCTCCCCGCAATTGTTCTAGCCCAAGCTCATCCTCACCAGCTACTCCTATTCAGGTTCCTATGGCTCGTGACAGTAAAGGAACTATCTCCCCTCTCCCCTCTTCCAAATAAAATATTCTAAATTAGTTGGCCAAAATCAAAGAATATGCAACCATTTTGGACATGGTTGACATCCTTGAACAACAAAAGCATCTAAAACAATTCATGGAAGGAAAATCTTCTGTTGTAGCCAACCTCTCTGAAGAGGTAGATGAAGAGGATTTGTCTATAAATAAAGTAGGTGTACATAAATTTAGACACCCTGTAAAAAACCCCCCATTTTATATTTCTGTAAAGATTATGGATAAGATTGCCCATTCTTGTCTCATGGATAAGTGTAATGTCGAATATTATTATGGAAGAGCTAGGCTTGTCTTATACAAATGAAAATTCCAGAAGCATGCTCTCTTATAATAGTCTACAACAAAAAACCATAGGTGAAATCAAGGATGTGACCTTGGTTTTGTGCACACATCCTAAAATAAGGACAACCCTTAATATTCATGTAATCGATATGCCAGTAAGTAACTAATTGATCATCTTAGGAAGAGATTGGCAAGATTTGATGGGTGTATACATCTCACTCAGCGAGACACACTTATCCATTCCTCAGAATGGTAAAAACATCAAGTTCCTTAGAGAGGGAAGGATTTTTCCTTACATAGAAAGTGTCCCACAACCTAATGTGAATTATATCAAAGAGGACCTATAGGTCTATTCCATCTTTTCTGAGGAGAATAACACTCCCTTGGAACAAATCGACTTAGATGACGGTATGTGGCATATGCACTTTGATGGTTCATGCTCTAATGAAGGAAACATATATGGCATTATCTTGTACCCTCCTGTGGGGAAAATTCATAACTTTTCTTATAGGTTAGAGTTTGCTTGCATAAACAATGTCACTGAATTTGAAGATTTACTATTAGGCATTGAAAACAACTATAACCTGGGTTGTGGTCACCTTACAGTTTTTGGGGATTTTGAGCTTGTTGTGAACCTTGTACATAAGATATACTCCCCTAGCAACAAGTTGATGAAACACTACACCCAAACTATTTGGGCACTTATCTTGAACCTACTATCTTTCAACATTACTCATGTTAAGAGGGATCTGAACTCAATGGCTGATCAGTTAGTTGTTTTTGCAGCCTCTCCTAATCGACAACTTCTGCCACAAAGACTTGAATGTACTTGTCAATCCTTATATCATCCACATATCCTTGAAAATATAGAATCATGGCAGGTCTTCCCTAGTGATGAGATCATCTGTGATTTCATTCAAAACGAACCTTATAAGCATAAGGAAATTATATCAATGGAATATAACAAGATTCCTAAGGTCTTGACTCCTATAGAGAGTCCATTTTCATTGAGTGATGGAGGAAAAAAAGAGAAACGTAAATAAGAGGAGTAAAAAAGGAAGGTGGGTGAAACCATCTTCTTGAAAATTGGAACACCCAAGTCCCCAAAGAATGTTAAAATAGGTTCCCAATGTTCTGATGAAGAAAAATTGAAGTTTGCCAGAGTGCTTGGTGAATTTCAATATGTTTTTTCTTGGTCTTATGAGGATCTTTGTGGCTTTGATCCCGCTCTTATACATCATGCCATTCCTATAAAGGAGGGCATCAAACCAGTTAGGCAAAACCAAAGACCTATCAACCCTGAACTGGAAGCAACTATTTGAAAGGAGTTGGAAAAACTCTTAAAGGTTGGGATTATCTTTCTAGTTAAGTATTCAGAATGGGTTTCTAATTTGGTTCTCGTTCAGAAAAGAACTGGTCAAATAAGATTATGCGTAGATTTTCGCGCATTAAATTGGGATAGCATAAAATATCACTTTCCTCTCCCTAATATGGAAATGATTTTGCAGCAAGTTGCAAGGTCGCAGATGATGTCCTTACTTGAAGGTTTCTCTGGTTACAATCAAATCAAGGTAAAAAGGGCAGATAAATATAAAACCACCTTTATTACTCGTTGGGGCACTTTTTCTTATGAACGTATGCCTTTTGGCTTATCCAATGAAGGTGCCACTTTTCAAAGAGCTATGAAAATATATTTTGATGATTTGATTGACAAGATTATTGATATCTATCATGATGACTTAAATGTGTACTCTAAAAACCAATCAGATCATTTTTGTCATCTTAAAAGAGTTCTCATGCGATGTAGAAAATTTGGCATTTCTCTAAATCCTTCTAAGTCTATTTTCGGCGTTACCAAGGGCAAGCTCCTTGGACACATTGTCTCCAATTAAGGAGTAATAATTGATCCTGAAAGGATTGTTTCTATCCTAAATCTTCCTGCTCCCACTTCCAAGAAGGAGGTTCAAGATTTTATGGGGGTTATTAACTTTGTTCGTAGTCTTGTTCCTGATTTTGCTGTAATGGTCAAACTGATTCATAATCTACTTAAGAAAGATCGTTCCTTCTCTTGGACAGATGATGTCGAAGATGATTTTGTAGGGATCAAGAAAGAAATTAGCTCCGCACCAGTTTTGGCGAAGCCAGATTTTGAGAAAGAGTTTATGATATATACTAATTCCACAAAGGAAGTAGTTTCTGCTATCCTCATGCAAGGTGATGACCAAGGTAACAAAAAAACAGTGGCTTACATGATTCAAAGCTTGTCTGATGATGAATTTAAATATTATTTTATTGAAAAACATGCTTTATCTCTTGTTAAAGCTGTTGAAAAATTTCGCCACTTCATCTTAGGTAAGCATATGTTGGTAAAAGTCCCTTTACCTACTGTCATATTTTTTCTCTCATAGACTTATCTTTCAGGGAAGCTTGCACATTTTATTTCCAATATCCAGGAGCATGATTTAACTATTGTGATTTCTACCACCATCAAGGGACGTGACTTAGAACTTCACTTAGCTCAGCATGTTGAAACTAGTGAAGAAATTGATGAACATAATAGTTCCCCATCAACACTGTTCTACATTGATAATCAGATCCTTCCAGTGTCTGAACATCCTTGGTATAAGAATTTGGTTTATTATTTGCAAAACCAAAGATGTCCAGATAACTTAGACAATCATCACAAAATAAGGCTTCATATTGAATCTTCTAGATTAGTCATTATAGGATACTTCTTATTTAGAAGATTTGTTGATGGTATATTGCTTCACTGTGTAAACAATGAGGAAGCACAAAAACTATTGCAATAAACTCATGGTTCTTCAAATTCTGTTATTCACATAGGAGGTCATTTTTCTGCTAAAACCACTACTTTTAAGATTATTAGAAAAGGATATTATTGGCCTTCAATCTTTCATGATTCTTATAATTTTTCAAGATCTTGTGACAAGTGAAAGAAATTTGTTGGGAAAGAATGCCTTTCAACCATGCCATTACAACTTGTCCTTCGGAACTTTCCTTTTTCAAAGTGGGGATTGGATTTTATTGGTCCTATTAATCCTCCATCTTCAGCAGGACAAGTCTTTATTTTTATAGACACATACTATTTTACAAAATGGGCTGAATTTGTCCTTCTTAAAAATTCGACAGATGATCATGTGATTTATTTCCTTGAAAATAACATCTTTTTGAGATTTGGTATTCCTTTGAAAATTATTATAGGCAATGGTCCCACTTTTATTTCTTCTAAGTTGACCCAATTTTTAGATAAGTTGGGAGTTAAACATTTCACCTCATCAAATTATTACCCCCAGGGAAATGGGCAGGTTGAGTCTACTAACAAAAATATGGTGAGAATCGTCAAAAGGGTCATCAAATATAATCCTCGTCAATGGAACACTCTTCTCACTTACGCACTTTTGGAAGATCGAACCACCAACAAGGTGAACACTGGTTGCACTCCTTTCCATATTGTTTATGGTCAAGAAGATATTCTGCCTACTGAGCTAGAACTTTCCTCCTTAAGGTTAATGCTACAGATCGAAGAATTAAATTCTTCTGATGTTTCACAAAAGATGAATGCACTCCTAGATTTACAGGAGCAAAGGACGTTTTCCTTGGGTAATATAAAAAAGAGACAACAAATTGTTAATATGTATTTCAACAAGAGTGTCAAAACTGTCAAATTTAAAGTCAATGAGAAAGTATTGTTGTGGGATTCATCTCATGTTGATAGGGGAAGACACTCAAAGTTTAAAAAATTATGGCTAGGTCCTTTCAAGATCTCTTTTATCCTGGGTGAAAACTCTTACATTCTAAAGGATTTACAAGAGTGATTGTTTTCCTACAACACTAATGATTCTCACTTAAAACACTACGTGGAACCAACTTGAAGATTTTAACGTTGTTAGGATTGTTCTGTATTTTAGTAGTTCAATTCTGCTTTCATTTTAGTAGTTTTCATTTATGCTATTTCAATTCTTCTTTTACAATAGTTTTCTTTCTTCTTTCATTTATTTCATTCCATTTATGTTGTTTTCAATTTTGCAGTTTCATTTATGTTATGACATTTCTTGCTTTTGTTCTTTTGATTTGAATTTTTGGTCAAGAATAAAATGTTGGATCAGTTCTACCATAATGACACTCCTGTAAAGTATTGTTAGTAAATAACAATCAAGGTTACATGACTGTTATGATGTTCTCCTTGAAGTCATCATTAAATTTGTTATCTTCTTTCACTGTTGTTTTATGAGATAGTTGGCCACATCTCGCTTCTGCTTTCCATTTCTTC
Source organism: Picea glauca (assembly GCA_000966675.3). NCBI lineage: Eukaryota > Viridiplantae > Streptophyta > Pinopsida > Pinales > Pinaceae > Picea > Picea glauca. The sequence continues at coordinate 419,245 of JZKD02S1948699.1, read as the reverse complement.
ATCCATTTTGAGATTCAAAAGAGCAAGTCCAAGAGACTTTTCTCCTTGAAGTCAAGAGAAAATTATGGTTGAATGATTATGCTTAGAAGGATAAAACCCCTCATACTTAACACTTTCCATGAGTTATTCCCAAATTCTCAGTCATTTTTTTCCATTAAATTCGTTCACTTCCCCCTGTTGCATAATCAATCTGATTTATATCTTCTTGATCTGATGTTACTTGGTCTGAAAAACCATACATTCTGAGTTCTTAATCTTTTGGAAATAGATTTCTCTGAGGAGTTTCCATTTTGTTGACAATTAAAATCGCAACGAGGAATTTCGCTCACAAAGTATTGCTAAATCCCTATTATTTAAACTATGCTAATAATATAATACTAGTAGGTGGGACCCCCTTGTAGACTAGAGGATCGAATATAGTCATATCACACATTTGTTTTTTTTGTTTCGATGCTGCTTACAGGGTCCTATATGGTTGACAATGCATTCTTGGTTTCATTTTGACATAATAACGGGTGGATGATGCATTTTATGGGATGTTTTGCAATTCAAAGCATTAATTTTATGCTATGATTGGCATATATTTATAGTTGCTATGTTAATAATGTTACAAATCACCCTTATGTATTACCTAGCCACACATACAAAATAAATATGTTAGTAATTACATAACCAAAACAAAGAAAAGAAACTTATGGAAAAAATCCTAAAAAGAAAAGACCTATGTTTGAGTTATGTTAAGGATTATGTGCAAATGGAAATGTAAAACATGTTAGTGTTAGTCCTAACTATTCTATGGTTGGTTAGTGGCTATGTTATTCTCATTTGATTATTTTGGGTGCATATAATATTGCAAGGAATATGGTATGGCATGAAAACTTGGTAAAGGTTAACATGAATGTTTTGGGTGGTGCATTGGGCAAGGAATAATCGTTGCAGTTTTCAATGGTTTGGAAATTGATTACATGGTTAATGCATCGGTGATTGTTGGATGTCTTGTACTTCAAAATTCAATAGGATGGGATATGGAATCGACATGCAGTAAATGCGTGTCACTCCATACTCCCCCCATCAGATCGTCACCCTAGTATTGTTCTTGTTGCATTCAGTCTGTTGGTGGTTAAGCTCCACATTTTAGGCTTGGAAAGAAAACACTCGACGAACTCCCCCTTTTAATATTTTTGTTACAGGTATGGTTCTTTTTCACCCCATCCATGAATTACACTCTGTGTATGAACAAACAAGGGCTCAATAATGCTTGGTTTTATGTTTTCCTGAGAATTGCAACTGTGTAAATGCATGATTTTTCTCTCTGGAATGACTATGTAATGGTTAGGATTGCAAGCAAAAGACCTAGTTTTTGTTGAGTTGTGAATTCGCAGGTTGCTCTATTGTTTAAAATTGTGGTGGGTCTCCATGGATAATATGGTACTATCGCTCTGTGTTTTAATGGTGGAGGGTTTCTCTATGTGTATTATTTCATGTTGCTTGCTCACAGTCATAAGTGTAGCCCTATCTAGTCGTGTCCAGAATGCATTTGGTTACTGTGTATTTCTCATATCTGAGTCATGGTCATGGGATAAGTGTATTGGCACCAAAGTATCTCAGGAATCAGTCTTAGAGTGTCCATAACATCGATATATATGCTGTGTGGTTGTGGGGTGATATAAACTATGCCTCAGGTTATGCATCCTCATCGATGTTGTTGTCAAATGGTTCGTCTCTTAAAAACAATGGACATAGGTTATACCTCTATGTGTTCTTGGTAACTATCACTATTTAATGGACATTCGCTTCTCCTCTGAAAATGTAAAACAAACTATGTGCATCCTTTTTCTACCCTACTCGTCGTTGTTTCCTCTTTGGCTAATTGTTGTTCCATTGCCCAGACAAGGAGTTATAAGGAAACACTATGGATTTTTATTGTGCTTATATCGAAAGGGTTTTTTCCTATGGTTGATATGTCCCTGAGGACCTCTAGTTCTCTGTGCTATTGATTACTGAGTGCACTCTTGATTGTCTCCTTGTGTTTGTCGTGACAGAGCCTGATTTTAAAATCCCCAAATGTTCTTGCTCCTGCCAGGCATTTCTTGGTTGTCGAATATTGGTTTATCAAGTGGAGTGGTTATGGAAATTTGCATTGAGTACCTATCTTGTCTTTCTATGATTAAATTGGTTGAAAGGTTGTGATTGGGAATGAGTATTAATATGCAGTTGAGGGATGCCTCTTTTTCGTTATAATTTCGATCATTGTGTTCTTACAACATGGTGTTAATTGCAAATTGGAGACTCTTGTGTGTTTCACTAGGACCAATCGAGGTTATAGAAAATTATGGAATTAGTAACTGTGTGTATTTTGTTATGTTCACTGTGAATCTATTATGGAATCATCGTGCATATTATGAATCATTGAATCGATAGTGATGAAGCTCGGTTTTGTGTTGATTGTTGTTCCATTACAAAACTTATTTATTGATATGTTGAAGAATGTATGAAACCAGGCATGTTTTAGAAGTTTATTCGCTTTGGAAAAGGACCTGTGCATATGTTTTAATTGGCCGATTGTGAAGTGGTAGACAATGTATGATATTTTTATAGTAGTACATTATGGGATAGAGGTGGAGCAATGTTGTTGTGTGTTTCCTTTAAATACTTATAAGGAAAGAAATTAAAGACCAAGAATTTTCTTAATAGGACTGTTGAATGGAAAATTGTTTCGATTATGAGTTCGGTTGCACAAACTATTCTAATTGAGAAGTTTTGAGGAATTTAAATGTTTGAACAGTGAGTAGTGTGATACACAACAATTGTTGATATGGTGTTGATATTTTTTGTATTGAGTTTAGTACAAATATATGTTTTACTTGATTTATTTTATGAACAATATTCGTTATTTCCCTACCATTCTCTCACTTTCCACACATTACAAATCCCCTCAACTTCCCAGATTCACTATTCACTCCATGTTCTTAAAATTAAATTATAGTTAAATGAAAAATCTATATTATAGCAGTTGAAGGATAACACAGAGATGAGTTACAGTTGATATGTTTTGTTATTGCAATACAGTTGATTGTTTGATGATTTGTTGAGCAGTAATCATGATCTAACCCCCTTCATTTTACCACTTTTCACTCAATACAATCCCTTAGATATCCCAGAACCCTTATTCACCCCCTGCTCATTGACAAGTATTAAACATTTTTTATGGATTGGATTGCATGAGTCTGATTTGTTGTTGAGCCAAACTTTGTTTCATATTTAAAGAGATGTCATGTATGGTTTGTTGAAGAAACTAGTTGCTAATAAATCATGCATACAAGAATGAGCTTCTTCATATGAGGTAGCCATGGTCGGGGTAACAAGGGAAGAGGAAATTGGAATAGGGACCCTAGAAGGCCAAGGTTTTCTATACATTTTGATGCAGACTCATAAGAGTTAAGCTGGCTGCACCAAGGTTCATAATGTAGGTAGATCAATTAATCGTCTAAAAGTCAACTACTTCTATAAACTATCCCAAACATACCAAAACTCATATGAAGAAAGAAAGAAAAAGGAGATCGGGTAACTATACCTCGAATCCCATGTCTGGTGATGAACTCCTCGCACTTGGAAGTTTTGCTGACTGCACGCCTCCTCCCAGGGCTGACCTGCATTCAAAGATTGACAAACAGGAAATGAAGAGCATGTTATTCCATATACAAATTAGGGTTATATGTTAGAATGTCAAAACACAAACCAATAAAATCATTCAATACACCATGATTTGGGACATGAAAAGTAATTCTTTTTTTAATAACTCAATGATTATACATTTACAATCAAAGTCAGCTACCGCTCCGCGAACCTGGTCCGAGCTCCTCTTCACCAAGCTCCAAGTGCACCTTTTTATAATATTCTCCTCTCAAACTTATGATCTCTTCTTGGGAAGTGAATGGGTTCTGATGGAGGAAGAAGGGGATAATGATGGAATGTTGAGGCAATTCTCACAAAAGGGCTCCAATAACTTGAGGAAGGAGGAGATGTGAAATCGGGTAGAGTTTCACTGTTCTTATGTCTAGATGTAAAATGATACCCCAACACCTCCTTTTATATGAAAAAAGGATGGTTATTCAGTTGGGTGACAGGCTATAGCCGATGTATTAGTTGGGAAACTACCCAATAGCCCATAATCTCAATGAATTCCTTGCAACTTTTGCAAGTATACACAGGTTGTAGTGGTGCAACATGGATATTTACATGAGTTGTAGTGGTGTAGCAAGCGTATGTACCTGGGAAGTAATGGTGCAGGGCACAAACATATTCAAAAAATTGTTTTTTAAGAAGAGAAACTCAATAGTGCTTTGGAAAAAAAAGCAAGTAAGAGGGCCAAAGTCCATGTATGCATGTGTAGAGAAATTTAGGGTTATAAAAAATGCCCCCTAATGTGTGAGGTCATAAGAGCATCTGATGGCCGAAATACATTACAAAATATTCGCCAATGTATGAAAATGAGTGAGGTTGGGACCAGAGTTCAGGAGGTGCCATCTACAAAAATAACAATTGTCTCTCTGAGGCGGGCATACTCATGCTTGGGATGAAATAAATCATGGTTTCCAATCAAATACACTACATATCCATGTCATATAACTATATAATGTTGGCATGTTTTCGGAAAGAGGTAGAGTATGCATGTTTGTCATTGATGGCAAAGATTAGCACGATCAGCAAAGCGATGATGGCATGGCAATGGCAAGATCAGACCACAACCTTAGAGATGATGCATCTCGACCACCAAGAGACAGAGGAATGAAAACCCCCATGGACAACCAGAGAATCACCCAAGCCCAAATAAAAAGTTCCCGACCCTGACCCCAAAACTGCAGGGCAAAGCAAGATGCAGGATGTTCTGAATCTGAACACCCAAGAACAACAACTTGAGTCTTAAGCATAGGAAGAAGTTGCCCGAAGTAGAGAAGAGCCGAAACCTGACCGTAACCAACAAATCACCTCACCCCTCAAGGGTGAGAATGCCTAAGAAATCATGACACATGATGCAGAAGTACTGGAAGATACATAGATACCACATGTGCACAATGAGCCAAACTCAACATCGGATCCAGATACAACATCCATGCAAGTGCAAATGGAGAAATTCCTCCAGAACCGCCAAAACTGTGCATAATTGATGCATCTCTTCATAACTAGAACCGAGGTTTTGATTCTTTTACCCGTAGACCTAAGGTTGAGGATCGCACCAGTGCCACCAACATAGGAGGAGGTAGAAACCTATTCGGACCACTCAACAATAAGAGGAATCCCTCTATAGACGAGAGCACCCATTGATGCAGCTATATCATCTACAAACCTGGTACAGTGGTCAGCCTCACAATTTTTCATACTAATTAGAGCCTCCATAGACCAACTAGAGAAAAGGCTCTAGGAAGCCAAGAGATCAGTCAAAATTTCCAGGAAAGAATATCTTGTTGCACAAGTATGTCGAATGCAGGAAGAACATGATAGAAACAAAGTCCAGTGAAAAATGGAAAAAGTGTAGGAAAAACTTGCAGAAACCTGGCCAGAGATCCGGAAGGTTTCGCCTGATCTACCCGAAGCCAGCGAGATAAGCGAGCCAGAGAAACAGATCGAGTTGTTACAAGAAGCATGGACACAACTTGCTACTCGCACTAAGCAGATACAAGCAAAGCTACAACAAGCCCAGAAAGAAGCAGAACAACAGCCTCAGTAGCTGCAGGAACAGATGCAGAAGATAATACTGCAAGGAAACAATGCCCGAGCTGCACTGCACAAGCACACAACAGACTAAACCAAAATATTTAAGGAAGTTAGTGATTGAATGGGCATCATCGCTTGAAAGAATCAAGTCTTAGATGAAGTGCGAACAAATATCCAGGTGTTGAATGAAGAATTTTTGGCAACAATGGACCCTATGGAGAAACAGTAAAAGTTTCACCAAGTTCAACAGGATGATATTGAGCTGAATACACTCTACGAGGCACAGTCCTTAGCCAAGAAAGAGCTACGTGAATTTTGACCAGACATTTAGACATCCTACATGCAAATGCATCAAGTCGACGCAACAACAGATTCTGGGTGGAAATCGTTGGTTGTGGCCAAGCCAAAGGAGTATAGAAAAGAGACAACACAATAGATTCTTGCAGAGGCATCACTCCTCACCCAAAAATGGCAGGACAAGGTTGAAAGCTTTCAAGGAGTAAAGCATCGAGCCTTAGAGTTGGTACTAGAATTGGGCCCTTCATTTGAGGAGGCAAAGGAAGAAAAGGCACAAATATAAGACCTCAAAGAATAAGAAAATCCAGACAAGGGAAAACAATCGCTTCTCCTGGAGGATGTGAAAGAACCAAGTGCTTGACTCAAGGACGAGTCAAGGATTGTGGTCGGAGCCTATTAGGCCCTTCATTTTTTGGTAAGAATTCCGCAAGTTTTGATTAAGCATGAGTCGCACAAACTTCATCAGAGGCTGGAAGAAAGAGTAACAAAAAATAAGTTGTGGAAGCTAATGCAACGCCAGCTAAGAAACAAACAGTTGCAACAGAACAAGGAAGCACGCAAGCCAAGAAGGAAGACACAACCTATCTATATATATGGATGACTATAATTGTAAAAGGGTTTGTGTTGTTGTTTTTTTTCGTTCAGTTATTGGTTGGATTAGATTTGGGTTGAGTCATATCTATTAGAGTCACCCAAGGTTTTGGGATTAATTGTTAAAACTTGTTGTAAGTCAAGAAGAGACAAGCTAGAGTCTATACTAAACCTTTCTATGTAACTCTAAGTCTGTAATGAAGGAAAGGTCCTGGAGCTAATACAAAGGAGAACCAAAATTTAAAAATATGAAGTGTCTTTGTATGTTTACTTATGAATTACATTGTTCCTTTATGGTTTATGAGTTCTGTTTGATGGTTCTATGTTTAATTGTTGTTCATAATGTAAATAGGTTCAATTCTTGCAGTTAGATGTTTCAGATTTGATGTTGTCTCTTGCGCAGGAACAGGAATGAGTTTCGAACGATCTACAAATAATCTTTAGTATTTTCCCTACCCTTCCCTATCTATCTGTCTCAGCAACGCTTTGGGTGAGACTTCTTCGCTTAGGAGGATATGAAAATGCCATCTCTCTAGATTACACGATACCTTTTTTTGGTAACTTGAGAAGGACCCTGGTCTGATCAAATTCGTGCCAACAATACCAATTGAAAATGAGCAAGAACTCAATTTATTCATGGTTACTACCTTTTTTAGCATGTCTACAAGATTCTGGCTAGTATGTACCTTTTCCAACTTCAATTACCCATCTTCCAAAACATACCATATGAAATGGTACCTAAGTTGTATATGCTTAGTCTTAGAATAGAAGGATGATTTCTTTGCAATATGAATGGAACTATGGATGTCACAGTACAACCTGCTATTCTCATGTTGCTTTCCCAATTCCTCCATAAACCTATGTAGCCAAATCATCACTTTACTAGTCTCTGTAATAACAACATATTATACTTTCATTGTTGAAAGTGCAACAACCTTTTCAGTTTCAAAATACAATTCAATTTTGTTCCACCTACAATAATAACATACCTTGCAGTGCTCCTCCTACTATCTTTGTCACTTGTCATATATGAATCAACATATCCCTGTAGAATAGTGTTTGAACCTCCAAAAAATAATGCATGAGTACTAGTACCTCTCAAATACCTAATAATCCACTTTATTTCCTCCCAATGTTCTTTGCATGTATTTTTCATATACCTTCTTGCAACTCCCATTGTCTGTCTAATGTATGGTCTTATGCACACCATCACATACATAAAACTTCCAACTATTGATGAATAAGGGACCCTGGACATGTAATCTAATTGATCCTATGTATTGGGACACATTTCCTTTGTTAATTTGAAATGGTTGCATAAATGTGTACTAACTCATTTTTCATTCTTCATTATAAACCTCTCCAAAACTTTATCTATGTACTCACCCTGAGACAATGTCAATTTGTGATTTTTCCTATCTTGTGTTAATCTCATACCAAGGATTTTCTTTTCAGCACCCAAATCCTTCATCACAAATGAATTAGCTCATTTTTTCTTAATCACATTTATATCCTACATGTTAGAACCTAAAACAAGCATGTCATCTACATACAATAGAAATATAATATAGCTTCAATTTTCTAGCCTCTTTAAATTAACATAGTGATCAGAATGACATATACTATAACCTTATTCTGTCACAAACCTTTCAAACTTCAAATACCACTTCCTTGGAGCTTTCTTTAGGAAATAAAAGCTTGTGTTCAACCTGCATACAAAATTATACTTCCCTTTGACCTCATACCCTTGTGGCTACTGCATATAAATATCTTCATCCAAATCCCCATGGAGAAAAGTTGTTTTTACATTTAACTTTTCAAGATGCAAATCTTCTACAGACATAAGACTTAAAATAGTCCCAATAGAATTAATTTTAAAAATAGGAGAAAATATTTCATCAAAATATATACCTTTCTTCTGTGAAAACCCCTTTACAACAAGTCTGGCCTTGTACCACTTTTTTTCTCCATCTTCTTCCTTCAACCTGTAAAACCATTTATTCTAAAATTCTCTTTTTTCCTGCATGCAACTTAATCAAGTCCCAAGTCTGGTTATTTACGAAGGAATCCATTTCCTCTTTCATGCCTTGCTCCCACTTCTTTTTACTATCTACCTGCATTGCCTCTTCCTAGATTTCTAGTTCACCAGAATCAATCAATAATAAATAATACAATGAAGGAGAGTATCGTTCATGGGGTCTACTTAACATGGTAGATATTCTAACAAAACTTCCATGAGTTTGAGGTACCTTCTACTCCTATTGTTGTACATTTTGATTTTATTGTAACTTTGGAGTTTCTTTTTCAGTGATCTCATCAAGCACTATGTATTATGGTTTTTCTTATTCTTTTTTCCTTCCCTGCAACTGATATTTGCACATGACCTTTTCATTGAATATCACATATCTAATCCTAATGATTTTTTTATTTTCATAATCCCATAATAGATAACCAAAGTCAATAACACCATATCCAATAAAGGTACACTTCTTGGATTTTATTTCAATATTTGTTCTATTTTGTTTATCAATATGGACAAATTCTTCACAACCGAAAGTCTTTCGAAATGAATAGTTTACCTTTTTACCTGTCCATGCCTCCTCTAGAATGCCACCATCGAAAGAAATTGAAGGTACTCTATTTATTAATTAAACAACAATATCTACAACATCTTCCCAGAACTTGAAGGGAAACCCAACATGCAATCTCATACTCCTTGCACGTTCCATGATTCTCATGTTCATCATTTATGACACACCATTTTCTTGTGGTGTTCCCAGTATTGTTTTTTATCTACAAATCCCATGGTATGAATAGTAATTATCAAACTCCTTGTTGAAGTATTCACCTCCATTTTTTGATATGAGACACTTCAACCTCTTTCCCGTCTCATTCTCAACCAAATATTTCCATTTCTTAAAAGTATAAAAAAAAATAGATTTTTGTTGAATGAAATAAACCCAAGTTTTTCTAGTTGCATCATCAATAAAAGTAACATAATAACGAGATCCACCAAGAGATGATACCTAAGCTAGTCCCCATACATATGTATGAAAAAGCTCCAAATTTTCACTCTTGTTTTCTTTTTCAACTCTAAAAAATATGACTCTCTTATGTTTTCCATAAACACAGTACTCACAGAAATCCAAATCAACTTGTGTAAGATCTGGCTAAAAATTTCTTTTGTGAAGTATCTGCATCCCCTTCTCACTCATGTGTCTAATCCTATTATTCCACAATGTTGTATCCACTCTTGTAGAAGATAAAGAGATATAATATTCAACATTAAAAGTACATAAATACAATGTACCTACCTTCTCTCCTTTTTTCCATTACCAGTGATCCTTTAGTGACCTTCCATACCTTATCTATAAATATAGATATACATCCTTCACTTGCCAACTGCCCTATTGAAATTATATTTCTTCTCAAATATGGTATATGTCTCATCTCTTTCAGTAACCATTGGTTTCCATTCTTTTTCTTTATTTTTACCTTACCCATTCCAACAATTTAACATGGTTCATCATCACCCAAATAAACCTGTCCAAAATCACCTTGAACATAATCTTGGAAATATTTCCTATGGGGTGTGGCATGAAATGAAGCCCTTGAATATACTACCCAAGATTCAATAATATTATCTAAATAAAAATTAAAAGAACTGTGTAACACATCACTTGTTACATTTTATTACTGATTTTTGTCCCATTGTCCATCTCTTTATTTATTTGGATCTATGTAGTCTTTATTTAGATCTCCTTTCTTCTCTCAATTCCAACACTCTATCTTTCCAAGTTTGTATTTGGATATGTCATTCCTAGAATTCCCATGTTTCCATTTACTCTTTCCTCTTTCCTTTTGTCTTCCCCTATTCTCCACGATCAATGCATTACTTGATGTCTCACCTATGCTTTTCCATCACATTTCTTCATTAAGGATAACACCAATAACATCATCAAATTTCAGAGTATTTGAACTAGAGACAAAGTTAATTACAACCATGACCAAGTCGTTCCATCTTTCTGGAAATGAGCACAATATTAGAAGATCCCTAACATCATCATCAAAGGTCACTTTTATAGAACTTAGTTGATTAGTAACCATATAAAATTCATTTAAATTATTTTCATCAAACCCACCTTATGACATCTTCATATCAAATAATCGCTTCATTAGAAATACCTTGTTGGAAGCCAAGGTTTTTTTATATAGTCTAGCCAGTGCCTTCATCGGATCCTATGTTTTTTTTTCTTTCGAAATATTAAAATCCACCAATGCTGTCATGTACAACCATATCGTTCCTAGTTCCTTTTTGTCAAGAACCTCCCTTTCTTTGTCCTTCATGGTTGTCGAATTATTTTCTATTTCTCCCAATGGTAGGAATATATCCTTCTAATATAAATAATCTTCCATTTTCATCTTCCATAGTTGGTAGTTTTGTTCATTAAATTACTCAACCCTAAACTTTCCATCTTCCGCCATTTATAGCACTCAAACCAAGAACCCTCTTTTCCTATGAGTTACCTTTGTATTTGATACCATTTGTTAGAAAAGAAAGATCGTTGAGAAATAAAACAAAACAAAAGAGGAAATAAAACATAGAAGATACACAATACAATAGAGACACAAATACAATTGGTTCACCCAATGTGGGCTACATCCACCAGAGAAATTTTTAGGTCCTTCTTTTATTATTATCCATCAAATGGAGGGATATAACCTACATCACATCTATTGTAAATTCCTCTTATTTCTCTTAGAGTCTCCTCTCTCAAAATACAATATTCACTCTACTACACACATAGCCACAATACAATTCCTCATAAAAGAGGGTTTCCTTCTAGGGAAAAAAAACTGAACATAACTTCTACCATCATATATGAAACCTTATAATGAACGATCCATATTGACTACAAAATTACAATATTTGAATTGCATTAAAAAAATTCTCCCCCCTCAGGGATGGGGGGGCCAAGAATTTTGTATCCTACAATTTCTTTGACATGCATATGAATTGGGAAGATAATCAGGCTCCACAACCAACACTTTGAAACTTGTGCATTGAAAATATGGAACAAGGTTGGGTTGGAATGAAACTCAGTGTAAAGGTACTCATGAACTATTGATGTTGAATGAAGAACTTTGTAATGTCGAATGCACCCCCTACAATGTTCATGAATGTCAAGAAAATTATCCAGGATATATATCCCTTGAATAAATCTTGTCTACTTAGGGTGGATGATCTTAGCAAAAATATGATTGATGTGTAAATCTATCTCCTTGTATATAATTTTGTCGGACTTGTTAAGCATAGAGATGGGCCTCCAACTAGTAATCAAATTTGAGTCCCTTGGCTCCGAGATGAAATCGATGAAAGCTTGATTAATCCATGCTCTTAGGGAGTGGTTTCAAAAGGATTCTTTGTACCCTTGCATTAGGTTTGATCCAAGAAAATCCCACATGTCATTGTATAAATCACAAGGGAACCCATTAAGACAAGGAGCCTTATCATTTTTCATCTCATGGAGGGATGTTAAGAGCTTATAACAAGACAAAGATAGGTTAAAAATTCTACAGTATATTCTCAAGAACCGTGAATGAGACCAAGTCTAGACACACATGTTGTTGCATGCCCCTCCTCTATAAGGCCTTGCTTTGAAACACCAATATGCAATGCTCCACAAATTATTTCTCAGTATATTCTTGATTATTATGTTGATCAAATGTATTTTTCAAGGAAGAGATACTCTTGATGACCTCCTTGGTGGAAATTTCCATAAATAAGGCTTTGTTCATCATGTTACAAATTTTGTGCTAATGAAGACATGCTCACAATGGAGCACCATAACTACAAAGATATCACCCATTTGTAGGGGATTCAAATGACACATTTTTGTTGTCCAAACGCATTATTCTTGATTGTTGAGGTCCCATTGCAAGCCTTGCATGACTTCCTCTAGTTCATCATGAACTACTTTATCATGGTCAAGCTATATATTACCCATTTGTATACCATAAATCCTCAATAAAGAAACAATTATAGAAATGATATATTCTCAATAGACTAGATATAGATAGAGTCTCTGTGTGGCCAAAGAGTCAAATTTCACACAATTTGGATCTAGGCTAGGCAACCTGGGATTTGGAGGAGAGAAGCATTCACGATGTATCAATTTCTTGGAAAAATCATCTTTTGAGTTACTAGGAGATTGAAAAATAGATATGGTAGTGGTGCAATAAGGTGGTTGTGTCATCGACATGCACAGGCCGACCTTCATAGGAGTCAAAATAGAAAGAGTTCTACTTAGATAGAAAAACACTATTGAGTCATTGGTATATACTTTTTGGCCCTTTTCTAAAATATATCCAAGTGAATCAAATTAACAGAGCTCATAGCAAGGTTTAAAAGAAAATTATACCTCTTTTCCTTGAATACTAGGCATGCACACAACACCCCTTATTTATCATCTTTACACTTTACCATGTTAAAATACCCACTTATGAGCCACATGTCATCAAATAGTTCATTAGCGAGCCAATGAAAAAAAAATTAAACTCCCTCAAACCATTAGAGGCACGTGTTAACTAGAATTAAGACTCAGACATCGATATTAAGGACCATCTAGATTAATATTTATGAGATGTCAGTGCCCCAATCAATGAAAAAACCAACTAATTGAGGAGAGATTTACACATCAAAAAATACCTTTTTCCTTCAATGTGATCAATGTAAATATGTATGTCCATATATATATGACTATTAGGTTTGTACATGACATAAATCCTATGATTTTTTCTTCTTGTAGGAAAATAATACATGTACAAACTCTGAAATACTCTGATTAGTTTCCTCCATTTAATGAGATACTCTGAAATGGATCTATTCCTCACTTGGCGAATTCTTGTGTCAGTGATGGCTTCAGGATCCAATATGATTTTTCCTTCCTCGTCAAGTTCTGGCAATATAGTTTGAACTGGGATCTTGTCGCCTATAACCTTCTTTAAG
>JZKD02S1948699.1:350099-376443 GCA_000966675.3 Picea glauca | reverse complement strand
TGCATGTCCTCATACAACATTGCATGGTTATTCTTTGGGACTTTTGGCTTCTTAATGAAATCATTCCATGATTTGAAATGAGTGAGTGGAAGCGTTTTTCTTATGGTTGGTTCTTGTGTGACAACCATGAATATAAAAATGTTGGTTCTTGTGTTAACAACATTACTTGTGTTTTTTCTGCAATAAATAATATTTGAAAGCATACATGCATTGGAAATGATGAACCATCAATGTACATTAGAAAGCCTTTCCTTCATGTTATGAATCATGCCAAAATAGAACAATATATAGAATCAAGGTGCAACAAAGTGTAGTTTGGAAGAGACATATTGATCAATGGTAAGTGAGATGACATGTGGAAAATGGAATCAAATGGCAATGAATATCCTCCCCCCCCCCCGGAAATGAAGATGTGTTATGTGTATGAAAAGGAGAAAGGCAACAAAACATGGTGAGGGAATTTTCCAATGCATTCATTCTAGAATGTAAGGAATTGCATGATTAAAGTTTAGAAAACAGCATACCTCCACTTACCCAAAAAGTTGATGAACTATGCAATAGGAATGTAGCTTATGTTGGATCATGAAAAATGTGACCCTCGTGGAATGTGAAGTGAAGGAATCTGAACTGTTGATTGGTTGTATGAATCGAAAGATGAAGTCTAAAAGTGGAACTGTGGTACTTTGATATGGCTGGAAAATTATTGTTGTAATTGTTGATGGAGTCATGAAAAATATATAGTATTCACTTGCTACAAAACCTGATGTTACAATTCTATTCATGCGAATGAATGTTTCGATGTCGAGCATGAAAAGAAGTCATTGGATTATCAGCCATTGATGAATTTCGTTAACCAATGTGAGGCAAACTCATCATTGATGTCAATGAGTGCCAAGGTACCTAAGTACACCTTGCAAAGTGTGAATGAATGAGTTGACGTCGAGCCACTTGAAAGATCTAACGATCAAGGGACATTGATGTATTCCCATGATTGTTAGTGAGAGAACTTTCCATTAAGACATGCAAGCCTCAAGGTACTCAAAAGAACTATAGTCTCTATCCCAGATAAGGTGTTGAGGTCGATGGGGCAAGACTTGTTGAAATATGGGCCTTAAGGAATCCCACATTAGTCAATGCGAGTTCATAAAAAATTATTGGTAGGACTATAGATGAAAGAAAAAAATCTCAGTAGCAACAGGTTTGTATGGCAAGGAAAACAAGACAATGTAGTCATGGAAAGGAACTGAATGGTTTTATTCATAAGGCAAAATGAATGGAAAAATAAGAAAGAGATGTATGTGACTCAGAAAGATAGGCGTGTGTGAATTCATGACGAATAAGGAAATGAAAGGTGGACTTCAATACATGGATGATGAATTAGCTTGGAAGGAGAAAGGTAAATGCTCATGTCATGGAATAATTGGTTTTCTAAAATATGGCGGTGTAGCGGCAAACATCATGACTGTTATGAGGGAAAAACTCTCTATGGCCAAGGGTAAACCACAACAGACAGGTATGACTGCAGAAATCAACTCAATTCCAACATATACTATATAAACTAATGTGAAAGACAAGAAAGAGGCCTACCTCGATCCAACGTTTGATGATGTTCCACCGTTGAGCACTTTGACCCAAAGATTTATACCTGTAATAAGTTCTTAACAAACAAGAAGAGCAATTGTATAGTGATGATATAAACAGGTTATCACATTAGATAGCATAATCCATTAATAAACATTACAAACATGCCCATGGATAATAATCATGTATTTGCAAGATACCAATAGTACGGGAAAGGAGTATTTCTATTAATAATTGATCAGTAGAAGTGACAACATTACAGACTTCTGTGTTGGCACGGTTCAAAACCAAGAAACCAAGTTCCTTCCAACTGGGCCTCCACCACTTCAATCCTCCACCAAAGGCAAGATCATAGAAGAGAGTCAATGAGGTTCTCTCAATAATAAGGAAAGATCTTGGGGGCCAAACACTATGTTCAGACTTGAGGTATAAAGGGATGCAGACTCAATATTAGGTAATTTTTCCAGAGTAACTTTTCCCTCAAATTTGAATGCTTTCTCCTCCTTTTCCATAACTCGAAATTGTGCTTTTATAGCCTTCAGAATGCAACTGAAGGGCTGAGTTGGAACATTTCCAGTATGTGGAAGGCCAAGGATCAGAGATCTTCTGTCGTGACCTGGAAACCTGACCTCATTTTGTATGTTTTGGCACAAATCCCGATGTACATGGGTTGTAGTGGAGCAGTCAGCGTATACGCATATTGAATAACTAATAGGGACCGTATATGTGAAAAAATGTATACTTTTGGCTCTTGATTCATCAAAAAGGGATGACAATTCTGCATAGGGAAATGGAAAAAGGCCCTTTGTGCCAGATAGCAATGGTGAGGAAAATCTCGCTATAACAGATGCCCCCTAATGTGTGAGGTCATAGGAGTATCTGTGATGGACGAAATACATTATAAATAACCCAGGAGTGGAGTGGTAGAGAACCAGCTGGATGAACTCAATTTCTTATTACATTATGCACTGACTTTGCATACATGGCTGCCAAGAATACAATGCAGATCCATGTGGAAAATATACCAAAAAAGTATTCATGGCCATGAATAGGCAAATACAAATGCATTTATATGCCAAAATTTGTCATAGTCACGAACAAGGCCTAGTGAAACTAGTCTCAAAATCAATTTGAAGATATTTGTATACCATGACGTACAATCTGATCTCCCATGATCACTAAAGTCAAACAGGTGTTGGTCCAATGAAAGAGAAGCAACAACTCAAGAAAGTTGTGGCCACATAGTGATGTCTTCAAGTATTCTACACAATTCGCCAAGGTGCAAGTCTACATCATGTGAAAAAAGGAGTCGAGGTTGAACATGATGAGACATCATTTGATTAGCAGTCATTGAGATATACCATTATAAAATGTGAGACAACCGACCAATAGTGAAAGTAGGTATCAAGGAACTAAGTACATTTCTACAAGTGATAATAAAGGAGTTGGTGTCAAACACTTGAGAAATCCATTGATCATGAGACATTGATGAATTCCCATCTGTCAATGGAGAGAGAAACTGCCACTAATGATTGCAAGCCTCAAGGTACTCACGAAACTCTAGGTCCCATATCTAGAATAAATGAGATGAAGTCGATGGAAAGAGACCCGCTGAAAGGAGAGCATTAAGGTATCTCTCATTAGTCAGCACGAGGAACAAAGAAGGAGCTTCATGTTTTGGTGGAGATCAGAAGAAGAACATCTTCAGGAACCAACGACCCTGTGCATATTTCGCATGTACCAAGTGCAAGAGGTTCATGAAAAATACCTTTTCAATAGTAGATGATGATGAAAACTGCTGACAAAGGCGAGGAAACCACTAATAAGGATAATGGAAACCAAGACGCTACAAGAATCCCAAAGTGTAAATATATGTCTTGCTGTTGAACACAAGGGAAACCACCCAGTCAACGAACAACGATGAAGTGTCGATTGTTGGGTTCAAGGTGACCTACCAATGATGAAAGTAGGGCCAGGGTGCATAATAAGACCATAATATCATGTGATTCTGAGAGAAACTAAGGGTATGACCGACATGCAAAGTCAATATTTTTGAGGAGTGGACGACACAGGTTGATAGAGTTCATTTGAACAAGAGCATGAGACATGGTGGACTCTATAAGAATGGACTCAATGATGTGACTATTAGATACAGGAAGCATCAATAATGTTCTATATAGGGACTGGAAGAGTAACCAGTTGGTAGAGAAAACTTTGTAATAGATCAGCTTCCTAAGGCCATGCTAAACCCAAAATTATGATGACACAAGGACTCAATAACTTTGTGCTATGTTTAAAGGTGACATGAATGCTGCCAATTACAATATAGTAATCCCTTCCCGCCCATCTTTTTTTTTTTTCATAAAAAATGAATGTTATGATACAGAGGAGGGAACGAGTGTCGCAAGTAAGAAAAACTAATTCCAGTAGTGGAATGTACCTATACTCAATGCAGGGGAGTGCATGTGGGAGATGGACACTTGGGGTGATGTTCCCTCCAGGGTATAGGGTGTCAAATTGTGAAGGATATAAACAAGGATATGCTTGGTTGAGGATGCAAAAAATTCTTAGGCAATGGTTTATAACGCAAAGCAAGAACTGGCTAAAGGCTCAATATTGTAAGTGAGGGCATGAGATGCAATCACAACTTAATGCCAAAAAATGTCCTTTTTTATGTCTTTTAGTCTACTTGGTGTGAAAAAGGGGTAAACTTGTGCCAAATAGATGTCTTTTCAAATCCAATTTACTAGTGTGAAAAAGACAAGTTCACTCGACAATCTTTTCTGTTTTTTATAACGAGTCGGAAAATATCTTAACTAAGACTCATGACCTTTCAAATCCAATTTTAACGAGTGTGAAAGGGACAAATCACTCGGCCATATTTTCATTTTTTATATGAGTCGGAAAAGAGATTAAATAAGACTCGTTAGGAAGATTCTAGGTGGAAAGCCATGGGGGAGGCCAAGGCTCCCGTGCAGACCTTCTGTGGAATGTCGGTATCTTATGAAGAACCGACACAAGATTGGGAAGACCCAAATATCTCCAAGTCGAGGAGGGAAAATTGCTAACGGAGGTTATCGTCCCCATGTTGTATCGGATAATGTCTCTTCCTGGAAAGGACATAAGCAGAGGCATTGGATACCCCACAAGACCATCCCAATCAAAGGGAACCTCGTCAAGACTTGGAGGGAGAGAACTCGAGAAGAGTAAAATTCTCTCTTGTTTAGAAGGTGAAGTAATAGAAATTCTAAGGACATGGAAAAAAAGGTATAGAACAACCAGAAGAGCGGGATCGACCAAAAATTGCATTGGTGCAACTGCTTCCTTAGAATTTTCACTCTTCGAGAGAAGAGTGGAGTCGATTGAAAATTGCATTGATACAACCACTTCCTCAACCATTGGTTGAATAGGATGCGAGACAACAAGGTCAAGAGGTGCATCACCCAAAAAAATAAGAGTGTTGTCAGTCGAAGATTGTGTCAACATGAATGTTGGTTGAACAATATGTGAGACAACAAGTTCAAGAGACGCATCACCTCTGAACATAGGAGAGGTGTGAGTTGAAGATTTCATTGAAATGACCACAAGTTGAAAGAGATGTGAGACAACAAGGTCAAAGAATGCATCAACCACTAAAGGGAAAGGGGTGTTAGTCGAAGATTGAATCATCATGACTATTGTATCAACCAAATAAGGAATGGAGTGTTGTGAAACCATAGATGCCTCAGAACCCGAAGGGCCCTTAGGTGAGCCCCACGCTTCTGGTATCCTAGCAGTGATAGGACACAAATGAGTAAGGTGACTTCCTTCACAAATCCTGCAAAGGAATCTAGGCATATGTTTGAGACATCTAGGCTTCTCAATAATATGAATGCCCCCAGCATGACTTGCAGTGTCTAGTGACATGCTCCCAGCATGAATTGCAGAAGCTAGTAGAAAAAATCCAACATGACTGGCAGAGGTTGGTGATATAATGCCAGTATGACACATAGTGACTGGACTTGTGCCCCCAACATGACTTGTAGCAACTGGTTGGAGGTCTTTAACATGACTCGTAGAGGTTTTCGACCAATATCCAACATGAATAGAATAAGTTGGTGATATAATGCCAGTATGATACGCAGTGACTAGACTTGTTCCCCTAGCATGACTTGTAGTGGCTGGTTGCAGGTATTCAACATGACTTGTAGAGGTTATCGACCAATCTCCAACATGACTAGCAGAGGTTGGTGATATAATTCCAGTATGACACACAGTGACTGGACTTGAGGCGGTGGTAGATTGCAGCATTTGAGACCAAAGTCCAAGGAAATATTGGTTCTAAGAAATTGCAGGACAATAAGGATCCTGGATTACACCCTGTCCCTGTCCAATGGGATAATATCCTCCTCCATAATGATTCAAAAAGGGTTGTAAGGGCATCGACAATGAGGAAGCTACTTGCGAAGAGAAAGAGACATGACAAGGGTTACTCATGTGAGGATATATGTTTCCCCCAGACGAAGGAACTTCTTGAAGGGGGTTGCCCATACTATAAAAATAACTCCCCCCGGATAAAACACCAGAGGGAAGACGAAGGTCTGCCATGGGAAAAGTGTTTGTAGGAGCCGACATGGCAGAAGAAGGATAAGTGGATGGAGTGTAATAAGTAGAATGATTTCATAGTTTGCCATTTACTTCTCGCATAGCAGATTCATAGTAAGGAAGGTTCCAACCTCCTATCGTAAGAGGCGTTTGAAGGATATGACTCCCACCAAATGGAGAGGGATAAGAAGGAGGCATCATGCCCCTAGACCCAAAACTTGTATTCACATAAGGAGGTGAGACAAAGGATGGTAAGTGTGAAGACATATCAAGCATACCATGAGAAAAATGATTAGATACTCGAGGTGTTGAATAAGTATTATAATTCTGCATACCATAATGCGAAGAGGAAAAATCCATCCCCATGAAATGAGTGGACATCATGCGGGGGGTAGCAGTAAATGAGGGAGAAAAATGAACTCCATTGTCCATGATAATAAGACTCAGCATGAAATCCTATGATCAACTAATAATCAAAGAGCATACCAAAAAGTCAAATGACCAATATGCATGCAAATGGGCTAAAGTGGCTTAGTGGCCTCCCTCGCTAAAGAAGGTGTGTCTCATCCAAGAGGGACCTGAGACACCCTGCTAAAGTTTGGAGGTAACATAATCAGTTATAGGGGCCCTCATGGGCTTAAAAACTAGTCGGTTAGATCCCCCCATAGAGGTAATCCTCCATAAAGGTTGTGTGTTGTCCGACCCTTATCCGACCTAGGGCACAAGCACAATAACCCCTGCAAGTAACGTATGAGATACCTAAGTCAAGCAACTAATAAACCATTGTATAACCGATGCACAGGAAAGAAGTCGTAAGTCTGGATCACCGTATGGGAAGGGTAGAAAAGACCAAAACCTTGAAAGCACCGCCTCACATAGAGGTATGGGTACTAGCAAGATCCCCAAATACGAATAAATCCAAAGAAATATCTCTAACTCTAGGTGAGTATCCAGGGGTTATCCCTTCAACTAACTTCGTGTGACCTCGTGATTAACTCCAGTGTGAGTAGGGCCTCTTGATATTAACAATTATACAATGGACTTCTCAACTCCCTATCTCAGACACATATGTTGGTTTAATTGCCTTGGAGAATTTTACTCACAAAATCCTATTCCAAGGCACTAAATCCTAGACTAGTTTGTGCACCCTAAAAAATAAAATCGTGACTATTCAATTTTAGTTTAAAGTGTAAATTTTATTGGCCGTGATTACTCAAAAAGGTATCAAAGTGAAACTCATAATGTTATGACTCTGCAAGAAAATGGATATGAATATAATGCAAAGTCTATCTTTAACTTTTCAATGAATGATATGCTAATAAAAACAGTGCAATTTTCAATTTCAACTCTGCAATTCAGAAGTAAAATGCAATATTTCGCTAAATGAACTAAGCTAATGTTAAAGACTCAAAGACAAAAATGTTGACCAATGCAAAATGCCTATTTTTTTTGTATTTTCAATATGTTAAAGAGAAAATGCATGGACTGTAAAGAAACCTGATATATAAATTCTACTGTGTATAAATGAAATAAATTAAGAAAAATACCAAGCAACCAAGAAAACAACCCAGGGTTCAAGGACAACAAGGATGAAAAACAAAGAGAAATACTATGCCCAAAAATTCAACTCCCAACAGGTTTGCTGTCAACCTATAGAAACTCAACAAGCACTACAGAGGCCTAATAAGGCTCAGGAATCCTCAAAACTCACCCAACAATCACTAAACTAAGCAAACAAGCAAAGGGAAGTGGCATACGTGACTGTTCAAGAGAACATGGCGTATATACACATCCTGCAGTAATCCAACAAGCATGTATATGCGACTGTCTAGGTAAAAGGAACGTATATGATTTAAAACAAGGCCAGGCAAAGGAAAGAAGGATGAAAACTCAGACCCATAGTGAACAAAATCTGTCAAGCAGTGATACGAAAAGAAACACAAAGGAAAAAGGGCAATGCAGGAAGAAAAAGTACTTCAACCCTTATAAGGAAGATCTCTCCCCAGTAGATTCGCCAATTCTGTTACAAGGGAAAAACTCTCTATGGCCAAGGGTAAACCACAACACACATGTTTGACTACAGAAACCAACTCAATTTCAACATATACTATATAAACTAATGTGGAAGACAAGAAAGAGGCCTACCTCGATCCAACATTCGATGGTGTTCCACCATTGAGCACTTCGACCCAAAGCTGTATACCTACAATAAGTTCTTAACAAACAAGCAGAGCAAGTATATATTGATGATATAAAGGGGTTAGCACATTAGATAGAATAATCCATTAATAAACATTACAAACATGCCCATGTATAATAATCGTGTATTTGCAAGATAACAATAGGATAGGAAAGGAGTATTTCTATTAATAATTGATCAGTAGAAGTGGCAACATTACAGACTTCCATGTCGGCACAGTTCGAAACCAAGAAACCAAGTTCCTTCCAACTGGGCCTCCACCACTTCAATCCTCCACCAAAGGCAAGCTCATATAAGAGATTCAATGAGGTTCTCTCAACAATAAGGAAAGAGCTTGGGGGTTGAACACCATGTTCATACTTGAGAGATAAAGGGATGCAGACTCAATATGAGGTAATTTCTCCAGAGTAATGTTTCTATCAAAGTTGAATGCTTTCTCCTCCTTTTCCATAGCTCGAAATTGTGCTTTTATAGCATTCAAAATGAAAATGAAGGGCCGCGTCGGAACGTTTCCAGTATGTGGAAGGCCAAGGATCAAAGATATTCTGTCGTAACATGGAAACCTGACCTCATTTTTTATTTTCTGGCACAAATCTCGATGTAAGAAGGTTGTAGTGGAGAAGCCAGCGTATACGCATATTGAATAACTGATAAGGAGCATATATGTGGAAAAATGTATACTTTTGGCTTTGGATTCATCAAAAATGGATGACAAGGCTGCATAGGGAAATGGAAAAAGGCCCTCTGTGCAAGATAGCAATGGTGAGGCAAATATCACTATAACAATGACATGTGCGGTGAAAAATTTAGTTCCTTCAAGTTTCTAATAAAGAATGATTTTATGAAAAGTTTTGTGATTCTCAAAAATCACTTCAATCATGATATTGGATCATCTTCGAACTTGTAAAGGATTATTACTAATCCTACATGAAAACTATGAGAGCTTCAAAAAATATAAAATGTAGGAATGAGTACGAATGGAGCAAATCAAATTTCAAAAAGTGTGTTTCACCTGTTTTCCTTTGCGCGCAAGTTTCGTAGTCGATTGTTGTTGAAGTGACTCAAGAAACCAAATATAGTGAATCTAAAACATCGTCTTGATATCATTTTCATGGATTATTGAAATTTCCATTTGTGAAAGTTTTTTTTTTTCTTTTTACATTTTGTTTTATGTTTGACCTAAAATTTTTTTTTTTTTATTTTTTTTAATTGTTTGTTTTTTTAACTGTTATATATATATATATATATATATATATATATATATATATATATATAAACTATCTAAAACAAAAATTGAAATAATACAAATTATTCCAACCTACTAAAATAAAATTACAAACAAAACCTTATTATACAATTGTCACAAAATTAAAGTCGTAATACCAAACCATGTACCGTATGTGAAGCACACTCCCCATGGACCATACCATGAACCATCAGGCTTATGGATATTTTCAATGTACCGAGTGGCCTTTAAAATGCATGTTCCTATTTCTTTATGTCAGTGTTCTGGATACAGTTTCTTAAATGGTACAAGATCTTGAATTATTTCTATTCCACATATGAATAGTCAATGACAATATATCCAAATGTCTCTGTGGGGTTTATTTTCTCTAGCCAAGGATAGGACCACCATCGCTATTCTACATGAAAAGAATCAAATTGAGACAATAAAAAATTTATTGCGAGGGAATTGGTTCCCCCACAATGTCTTGAGGCAATTGCGACAATGCGAATGCGGCCTTTAGGCCTTTAGAAGAACCATATGAAATTGGCCAACCATGCTAAAGAGTAATATGCTCAAGATAATCAATGTGTTTAGAATCTCGAGACTTAGTGTATCCACTGCTTACATTAATCTATCAAAACTACCCATTCACTTTTCACTAAATATTCTCAGGTTAAGAACATGTGTGTTGACCTGGTTCATCTCAATCTGCATGGTTTGAATAGTTTTTTCTTAGGTGCATGGGCTGGAATTTTAGTCAGATTTCTCTTACCAGAGTATCTTGCATGAGATTCCTCATCTAGGGTTGTTTGAACGTGAGATCCTCTTTGACCTATACACAATATTTGTCATTACGTAGAGGAATATATGTACCTAGTTCTCTACTATGTCAAGAAAACTCTATACGACCCTTGACTTTTGGATGAAGGCACCCAGGACCAAAGAGAAATACCTCTCCCATGACAAAATTGAAAAATGAGTAGGGTCATTTAGGATCATTTAGGATCTATAATGGAATATTTGTTGTAGTTGATTATTCAGTTGATCAATACTAGATCTAATCGTAGGAGAAGCAACATCAATAATAGCTCAAATGTAAAAGAGTGTGTGGGGTCATTCATTCTTTGAAGGGTAGATTTAATCCCACAAACGTACTTGGATACAACTATATTTTAGCTTCTAGTGCTTGCTCGACACTCACACAGATCTCATAGATCCAAGGTAGAGGAGAAAGGCACACCGATAATCCACTTCCATCCAAGAACGAAATATAAAATCAAAGATGTAAAAAAAATAAAATAAAATGAAGTGGTAAAAGCATGATGTACTCCAAGATATACTAAAATTGAGTCTACTTCATGCATATCTGTTTCTTTTCTTTCTTATTCCAGCTACCTCTCTACTAGTGATGCTTCCACTACAAAAATTGATGGTGATGCAACTGGTTTGGATGTTGGTGATCCTGCTTCAATTGTTATTGAATCAACTGGTTCAGAATCAACAACTACTACTGTTACAACTGGCATTGGGAACCATTAGCATTGTAATCGGTAATCTGAATATGCAATCTAATTATAAATGAGCTCATAGTAATACTCTCTAACTTACATAATTTGGAGAAACCTCATTTTTATTGAGTCAAATAGCAACATATCCCTAATCAAGGAAATAAAACGAATATTCTTGTTTCTCAACTATACCTTTTATGGACGTTTCTCTCTGATAGGTATGCCCTTGCACCCAGAACTGTGTACGCATAGACATAGAACAAAAATGTGTCAGATATCATGGCTCAGTGTCAGAATTGTCAGTGTGTAATGTTTGAACTGACCCAGGTCAAGAGGCAAATGCAGCGCTGCAAGGCGGGCCTCTTAGAGGCATGAAAAGAGATTACCACGAAAACTCTCAAAAGGAACCGATGGCACAAGATATGGGAGGATACTCTTCTAGTAGAGGCACAAGAATGGATTCGACATGTGGTGAATACAGAGGTCTAGATTCGATCTTTTAAGGAAATGGAGAGAGAGGTAAGATCCCTCCGCCCAAATCAAAAATTTAAGGAGATGGATTTTAAGCTGGGGTCAGTTGTTTCTTTGGTTGATAGATTGGTCAATTTTATTCACCTCCCTCCGGAGGCAGCTCAGTGTCACACTCAGTATTTTGGCATGGTGCAAAGGTTATAAGAAATGTCCACTAATTCTGGGGTGGGACAGATGGTAAACCATCGGGTGGTTCGACCACATGAAATGGGTCATGAGGAGAGGTAACACCTACATTTTGTGAGATGTCTTTAGGCACCTTCATCAGTAATGTTGTTGCTCTTATAAATCCTCTTTGTAATAATACATTCAATGATGGGGTCATCTGCCAAATTCAGAAATAGGGTAACTCTCTCCATCGTTAATGGATCCACGAAATGAGGCATCAGACTATGAAGGAGGATAGTTTGGTTGTTGCGTCCAAATCATGGGCTTGTTGTATCAAGAAAAACAATGGAACTGCCACCAATTATAATCAAAATATAATTAAATAACGCAAAGTGTATATAGAATAGAGCCATCAGACTATATAAAAACAAGTTTGATTATACCAAACATGGGAAATTATACTAAATTCAATTTCTGTTGTACCTAGATTTTCAAAAGAATCATATTAGACAAATGACAATGCAATCAAAACTTAGATATGACAATATTAGATATGTGAGTCCTAGTTCTCTGCGGATTTAGTTTCTAATAGGTGTAATCCTGCTATATAATATAGAAACTTTCAGAAATGGCATGATGACTCAATAATAAAAATCCATATGCAATCTGCTCCAATATTCTTTGATAAGCGGTCGAGGACAACACTATCAGATCCTTCGAAATCTTGTTTCAATCGCTCGTTCTTAGCCAGATCTATACATCCAAAGTTGGCAGTTCCTGTTTCCTTATATTTTTCTCCGGTGACACTTGGAAAACTGAATTTGTAGATGGGTCGTGGTGTCAGTAGCGGTGGTGGTCAAATCTCTTTGGGATACTTGTTTTGCAGTGGTGAGCCCACGAAACCAGCACCCACCCATACGGAGCATGTGCAGAACGCAATGGCTTTGGTCAATGAAGCTCCACATAAGAAAAATACATACATGTCACCAAACATCAATATTCATTTGTGCAACTTGGGTGAAGCAGGCAGGTGTTGAGAAAGAGGTTCGCGTCCTACAAGGAAAATTCTAGCAAGTGAAACCCTGAATCACAATACCTTTGATATATTTGTCTTAAAATTCACCTCTTCCTCCTCTTCTTCCCTTCTTTCATCTCTTCTCTCACTCGACAATGTTACATGATTCGAAAGCAGGACCTCCAAGTGGCCACCGTGAGTTGAAACGCTTGTAAGAAAATGGTCTGCCTATTGTCTCCTTCTCCTAAGAAAATGTCACCGAACATCAATATTCTTTTTTTTTATCTATTTCGACATGAAATACGTTTGGTGAAAAAAAAAATTAAATGTTTTATATATATATATATATATATATATATATATATATATATATATATATTAAATTTGTTTTATTGTATTATTCCTAAATTAAAATTAAAGAAAAAGAAAATAAATTTGTTAGCAAATGGAAATCTCAAAAATTAAAACATCATGTTAGAAACATCTTACTTTCTGATCCTCGAGATAGCACGAAGCGTGGAGGAGAGCATGCTTATTCTAAAACAAAAGAAAAAATTGAAAATAAAATCCTACCTACTCTATGCTAATTGAGAGTTAGAAATTAAGTGCATGTAGTCAAATATACAATGTAACCATACACGCAACAGTAATAAGAATATATTCATTTTCAATTTTGTGAAATGAAATATAGAACATACAAAAATAAGAAAATTTAGTTGATGTAACCCTGAATTAACTAAATAAAAACAAAAACTTTGATCTAACCTAATGCTTACTTGGAACCATTGTTCAATAAGGATTTTGTGGGTGTGATTTTCATTCCGATTCAACTAACTTTCATTCACTTGTTTTTCCTCCTCGATCTGATGTTCGAATACTTGTTCCTCATTTGATATACATGATTCCTCGAGTGTCGATTCTTCTTTTTCTTCAGGAGGAGTGGATAAGTATTTGATTGATGTCAAGATCTCATCTTCTTGAGAAGATTAGATCCTGACTTTTTCTAGGATCTGGGAGAGTTTTTTCAAGGTTATATTCATTCTAAAATCATCTTACTAGTATTCAAATCAGATACTTTATATAAGAAAATTTACAAAAACTAATATCTACTCGAAGCGTCACCGTGCTACTAGGACCCTATTGTCACCAAGTTATCTGTTCACACAAGTTAACTTCTCTTCTCATATATATAAAAAAAAATGGCTAATGAAAATAAAACACAAATTCTAGGTACTAAAAGGAAGAGGAAAACCTAACTTTGGAGCAACCCCACTAAAGTGGATGTGTGGGCTCTTCCCTCGTGTCTTACCATCTTCTCTCCACCCTTAGGTCTTCCTTAAAATCACACCACACTTGCG
The DNA here is from genome assembly GCA_000966675.3 of Picea glauca. NCBI lineage: Eukaryota > Viridiplantae > Streptophyta > Pinopsida > Pinales > Pinaceae > Picea > Picea glauca. The sequence goes on along the minus strand of JZKD02S1948699.1, from coordinate 362,330 downwards.
TGAAAAGAAACACACTTGCATGAAATGAACATTCAAGGATTTATAGAAACAAAAGCAACCTACCTATGATCTAATCCCTTTAGCACCTCTCCGACAACGATGCCAAAATGTTGGTCTTAAATATTGTCAATTAATTATTTACCCAACTATTTAATTGTCAACCCGAGGAGTTCATAATCTGCGAGGTGCAGGCGCAAGAAACACAGGATCAGAGCCTAGTCTAGCCTAATCTAAAGTCGACGAGAAAGCATGAAACTAGTTCATAAACTTACGAGGCACATGCACAATATATACATGATTAAAGTGAAACTAGCTTAATCTAATGCTTGAAAAGGAAACACACAACTGAAATTGAATCTAATTAGGAAAGAAAGAAATTGCATGAAATAAATCTAATTAAGAAAGCATGAAATTACATGAAATGAATCTAATTATGAAGGCATGAATAGCATGAAATGAATCTAATTAGGAAAGCATGAAATTGAATGAAAGAAAAATAATATATAACACGCAACCAATGAGCTCATGTGAAATCACCACCACTAACTCATAATAAAGAATCCTTTACTCAATATGGAGAAATCAAGATGTTTGTGTTAAATCACAAACTCTATTGCATAGCATTCCAATCCAACCTCTATAAAATGACTAACTCACTCAATCATTCACACACTTATTAACTCCACTCTTTCACTAAATCCTACTCTTTCACTAATTCCTACTCCTTTCAAATGGAGAGAGAGCACCCCTATTTATACATGAGTTTCTTTGAAAAGAGGATAAGCAACTAATAAATGTAGATCCACTTTTCTCTCTAGTAGGTACAACCAATTTGCTAATAATTACATAATATTTATCTCTACAAATCCTCACAAATCCTTAATATCTTTGATAAGAAATTCTATCCATATCTCCATGATATTTCTCCTTTGAATATGCTTGAATAATTATCCTCAAATCTTCAAAGGTTGGAGAAAATATTCGAGAATCTTGAATAATCCTTTTGTTGGAGTCTTCAAATATTCCTACACATTACAAAACTCATCCAACTTTGACATATAATGAAAATATGTCAATTTTCTAATATTTAATCATAAATTCTCTTTTAATACTAAAATGAATAAAGTGGAAAATAATAAGGTGAAACCCAAATTTATTCATGAAAAGAGTAAAAGGAATGGTTAAATGAAGCGATAGAATGTGAGGAATGGAAAAAGGAAAAGAGGATGAAAATGCGACAATTCTGAGACTCAACAGTCTAGCCAACGACTCAACACATCATCCACACACTTCCTACTGCTTGCCTAACTATTTCGTTACCTTCCTTTTCCACCCAAAAACAACACCAAGAATATAATCCTTAAGTTTTCTTCAGTGTTGGAAAAGACGTTGCAATCCAAACATCAGATATACAGATTGAGCACTCACATAGCGATATAGCCCTTCCATATCCAACCATATTATGTTCTCACACATGACTAGATTTATGGATATGCATTGTTATATAAGTAGTATGTCTCCTGAATTAACCTAGTTATGATCCCATAACCAATCATAACATAATATGCAACTGACATTTTATCTAAATGCATTCTAGCATCAACAACATTTGCATACTCTAGGCCTTCAGCCATTACATATCAATTTAAATATTGAAATTAGTTGAGGGAATTCTTACCTCAATCCCCTTCAACATGTATGCATCAACAAAAAATAAATGCATACCTACCTAGTTTTTATCAACCTACTTGTTGCTATCTTACCAACTGATATTTGTATAAGCTCACAAAATTCCTCCTTCATCATTTTGATCACCATTTCTGCCACCCTCATGGGTCTTCACCTAGATGGAAATCATAAGAAAAAACAACATCCACATCTTTAACCCTGCTATATCATTGTTCATATTCAATCATTATCTCATAATAATAGACTATTCTAAGTTTGCAAGCATGTTATATGCATATCCAAGCATGTTATGTACATATGCAAAATTACACATCCCTATGCACCAAACATTTACTGTCATCATTCCTACTAATGCATATGCATTTTAACTTCATTGTATGCGTCATGAACTCTAGCGCATTTCTGTTTTAATTCACTTATTTATTTATATATTTCTGTTGTAGTTGGTTGTCCTTGAACTCCTTCAGATCCTTGTTTCCTTGCATGCTCCCATTCTATTCATATGCACTATGGTTCCCTAGTCTTAGCACTTTCCAGCCAAGTTCCACTTGGTCATTCTACAATCCAACCAGTGTACTCAAATTGTGACATCTCCCCTTGGTAGTCATGCCCAACTTACCTTTATGAGACATTCCAATACCCTGGAATGAAGTAGATAAAACATTCCATCATTCTACTACAACATTCTTGAATCAAATACTCTTACTCCTAGTTATTCATTAGGTTACTTTGTTAACATTTCCTTGTGAAACCACACCTTTCACACTTAATACCATTCCCCATTGGAATTCCATTTTCATTCAGTGACACTTTTCAAGTGAGATATCATTCCAATTCCTCTACATTGGCATCCTACTTCCACTGCGAGCTCTGATATCCTAAGTGGATTTCTTTCACACTTAAGCTTTGCAACTGCCTACACATTTATACCTTCAAGGCTATGGAGCCTTACTTTTCTTTTTTTTCCTTCTATGCCCTTCAATGACATTTTTAACCTTCTAGATTCATATTCTATGTGAGGATTCTTTCTTTTGTAGTACCTTATCCAGCTTTGTAATATTTTTCATGCTTCCATGACTCTAATATCTGATCTTGTTCTTGAATTGATCTGATTATACCTCTAATCCTGCCAAACATTCTAGCTCAATCATACTGGATTGGTACTCTACTTGTCGATCATCTAAAGCTGCATAAATTCTTCCCATATCTTCGACTATTGTAGCCTCTTGGACATTGTGCATAGTCTTCACTCTGTCCTTTTTGTGTGGGAAATCCTTGTATAGTTTATCTTCTTTGCATCCCCAACATTATATTGGTATTCTTCCCCCTCTTCCCAAGGAGTCTTCTTTCTTGTATTTACCCTTAGCATATTGATCTTGATGATTTCTATTAGGCTCATTCCTATTGAAGGGAGGTTTGAATCCTTTCCTCCTCTAATCGGACTTCTCCTTCTTCCATTTCTTGAATACGCATTCTGAACTGATGTGTTTAAACCCCTTAATTCTGCAAAATATTTGTAAGTAACCATTTTGTTAGAATTAAGCATATGATAAACAAAATTTTCCAAATAATGCTACCGATCCTTTTTCTTCTCAATTCATGAAGAACATATATGTATCAATCTGCATCATATAACACTTCCATGTTATCCCTTAGCTGATACAGAACTTAATTATGCACATGCACTCCCTTCAAACCACTTCCCCGGGTTACCATGGATCGAAACCGCGGGCCAAATCCTTCCTAGCCCTTTTTGTGGAGATCATGTGGTTGAAAATCAATCGAGGGCTGAGATCGACGATCAACAAGAGCTTCGGGACTCTGACTTTGGGAGTTTCGAACTATCCAGACTCTCAACTCTTCTGGAGTGCCAAGTCTCCGGACTGCAAGATCTATTGCAACGTATCATGTCCCGATCAACGGTTAGGATTTTCTTCTTGACTCCGAGTTTCAGATCTTTCCCAAGCATGCCTCTCCACAGATATCCCAGAGAGTTGAAATATTGGAGGTCCTCTCCTTCCTCCATGTATCACCTCCTGACCAATGGTGGACATTAAATATGGCCTTCAAGAGTTCTCGACCCAAAATTCCCATGCCTTGAATCCTTCGAAGTGTCAAGTCTCCGGACTATGGGATATACTGCCATGTGTCATAAAATAAGGCATAGACATTTGACCCTATCTGATGGGTGACACATTTCATATAATAACTAGCACGAATGGTCTTTGAAAATCATGAAACATGGTGACACATGGCGAGCATCAAGTGTGTCCATGTCACCCCATGATGGGTGTTCTATATGCACTAAAAACACACTAAAAACCCTCAATTAAATTGTCAACCCGGGGTGAGTAAACTTAGAGTTGTAGAAAAATATATGCTAAGGTAGAAGGGTTGGTAGTAGTATAGTCTAACTAAGGTAGTGGCTATCTAAGGGCTAATCTATTCAAGCAAATCCATCTAATGATCAAACCCTACTAAGCAATTTTAAACTATGTAACCTAAGTACTTTTGGACCAAGGATCGATGGATAGTTCTAGGAAAACAAGGGAAAACCCTACTTGAAGAAAACTAGTTCAATCATAACAATAACAAAAAGCAACTATTTAAGCATAACAATAAACAAATAGCAACAAAAAACTACTTTAACTAGCCTACCTAAATTCAATGAACAACTACCCTATGAAAGAAAGTAAATAAACAGGCAACTATACTATCAAAGAAAGAATAGACAAGTAAGCAATCAACCTATTAAATAAGGTAAACAACTAACTAACCTAGGATAACTTCTACAGCAAGTAAACTAAGTAACACTACTTCAATAAGAAACTAACTAAGAGACAAGTGAATTCTATTCTTAATACAACTATTTCTAATTCAAAAAAGGAAATCTATTTAATTGAAAGAAAGAAGAATTAACAACTAAACTTTAATCTATGATAAGCAAACTGCTCTTTAATCTACCAAAGAAAAAGACTATCTATCCTACAACATCAATAAAACTATCTTCTGATCTATGAAATCAAGAAACTATCTTTTAACCTATGAAAACTCAAATATAGTGTTGGTGGTTGTGTGAATGTCTCTAGTGTCTTATAATATCTCGATGACACTTGACAACAAAAGATAATTCAAGCGATATAAGCTCAATACTGATTTCAATAGCAAAGTGGAAAGTGTGAATTAAATAATCCAGTGAGAATTTAGCCATCACGGAAACAACGTCAATTACTCTGCATATTCATGTGATTATTAACCATCAACAGTATAATGAGATTATAGTTGTAATCCATGCTATGTAATAAAAATTCATAACTAGATTCAATCACTAACTAAAAATTGTAATTGCAATCTAATTCTAGAAATTGCATAAAGTAAAACTACGCTATATCTATTTTAACAATTCAAATTGCAGAAATGAAAATGCTTATAAACATAAATTAAAACATGATTCTAGCATATAACAAGTAAACTAATGAGTAAATGAATTAACAACTAGTTAAGTGAAATCTAAACAACAATTAAATAGGCAATCTACAAATAAAAACTGAAACTAACCCTATCCATCCATTGAAGCCTCCTTTAAAGAAATCATGAAATAAAACTTTGTTCTACTCTATTTCAAACTTTGTTTTAAACTTGATTTCAAAAGCATAAAACAAAACACAATCTAACATTTAATTTCACATGGGGTTAGTGTATGAGTTTGCAAACTCGTTCCTACTAACTACAAAATCAATGCATATTAACAAAAACCTTCATACTACCCTGCAAAAGAGAGTTAAAACAGTTAAATTATAACAACAAACTATATAACAAAGAAATAAAAGAACAGTTCATGTACATGAAATAAAAAAAGACATCTAAGCTATGAAATTCTCAAATAAATTCATAGAACAGTTACCAGACTATTGGTGGGCCCCCCAGCAAGTCATGGTCACTTTGCAAATGCACACCACGAGCTCAGCAAAATGATTTCACCATTAAAACTTGAAAAACACAGTCTTATATAATTCTGGCAATTGAAAATGGAAAAAACAGAGGAAAATCGTATTTGTCTCTAATCCTCTACTTATTCTACTACTTAACTATTGTATGACCACCACAATGGTATTTATAAGATTTACAGACCAAGTGTTCGACCACTGGAGGGTCGAACCACTTCTAAAAACAACAAATTACATTAATGGTGCCCGAACTGCTGAAATGGAGCAAGCCAATAATCGCCCTGGCTCAACAACCCAAACCGAGTTGTTAAGAGTTCAATAGCTGGAGGGGGAAAGCATGAGAAAAACCCAAGTTCCTGATTCACCCACCATTGACCACCAATACCATAACTGCCAAATTGCCCATCGTTTTTGTGAAAGACGAGGTGTTGGACAGAGTGTTAGATGAGGTATCAGATTGAGTACCAGATGGAGTGTCGGACTAAGTGGCGGAAGCATAAACATGATGTGATTTTTCCCTGTAACACCAAAAAATATGAATTAGATCCTTGGAAACATAAAAATGTAATGAATTATACTCAAGTTCAATATAAAACACGAATTATACATACCTGGTGTGGATCATAATGTTTTGGCACAAAATTCTTCAAAAAGCTTCTCCAAAACATGAAAAACACATATGTACATTCGGAAAAAGTATCTAATTACTGTCATAAAACTGATCATATCTTGGGCCCAACATTACCCCCACACTTACGATTTTGCAGATCCCACTGCAAACAAAAAGAAATTACCCTTCATGACTAGGCTTGTTGCTTCAGTTGTGCTTTGAGGCTGCGGTTGGATTTGGTCATCTCATCAACCAACCATTGAAAGGAGTTTACCTTTTCTTGGAGGACTGCATTATCATGATGAAGGTGTGTGTCTATTGTCTTCCTTTCTTCCAACTGTTAGAGAAGATGAGAATTTTTTTTGTAGCTTCTCAATGGTTGGGGCAGAATCAGTGATCTTGGAGGAAGCCTTAGATCCCGTGAGGGATGTGGACAATATATCATTCTTAGGATCTATATTTTATCCAAGTGGATATTGGTGGCCACCCACCTTTTCTGACTGGCTCAAAAAAGTTTTCTGGCAATTTTGGCAATTTACTATTTTTAGCAGTTTTTAACTTCCAAGGCCATTTTGAGGGCCCAAATGAAATTTTTTAGAGATAGAGGTTCTCAATGATATCCGAAGGAATCATTAATCCCCCAAAATGAATCTCCTCAACAATACCTTTCCAACAAGCTATCACATGCCTAAAACGGAGATCGTATGCAAAAGTTACGACCCCGTGAAGTTGATGTACTCACTTACCCAAACGGGGCCCACATGACTTTTGGCACTTCATCTCTTAGGGTTAGGTTTTTGGATGTCTAGGGTTTTTGACATTCCTATTTATTGTAAAAATGCCTTCATAGCCTCATTGTAACCATCTTCTTTCAAATGTGAGTAGCCGTCACATCTCTTCTCAGAGATAAGCTGCCACCATTCTAGTGAGTCTTTCACTCTGTATTTTTATAGTCTCTGTACATTTCTTTCATTAATAGAAATTGCATATTACTATATATCTTATTGAATATCTTCGATATCTCTGTGCATTTATTTATTATATCTCCGCTCTCATTTCATGTCAAAAATAATCCGGATCAAGAGTAGGCATGGGTGAAGTAGGAGTGATATGGGATTGATAAGGAGAGGTAGGTTTTGATTGTGTCTTTCTTTGTGTCTCTAATCCATCTGCAGAAACTTCCCTAAGTCTCTTGTGAGGGCTCTCAAGATCATATGACACTTGGATAGGATCTGAAGAAGGTGTAGGTTTTGCATAAGGTTTTGTTCTTGTGCTTCAGGTACTCTTTCAAAAGGCTCCTTTACCAAATCAATTGGCTCCCCTCCTATTTGTGGGAATGATGGTAAAGTCTTGTTGAATCACTTCTTGGAGATTTTTAGGTGTGGGATCAAGAGATATTGAAGGCATCGAGGATTTAGCAATAGGCTTCTTTTGATCTTTACTCTTGGTCTTTTTACACGATGAGGAAGCAGGGATGTCAACAAGCTTTTTGTATTGTTCTGGAAAAGATATGGTTTGTGCAAGAGGGTTTGGAGTTCTTGGAGAGCGAGGCTTGGATGGAGAGATAGTTCTTAGGCTGAGTGGCTTTTTTTCGGTCTTAATTGTCAAGTGAGGGTTTGCAAATTGATAGATAAATGCATCCCAAGTTTTCCCCTATTTCTCTAATTCGTCTAGAACAAAGAGTTTGATCAAGCCATGGTGAAAGAGGTTGTTTTGGGGGTTAGTTACGTTCTTCCTAACTTGAGAGGAAATCTTCTCCAAGGTCTTTATAAAGTAGAAGGGGAAATTCAAAGTTTTGTTGAACTGAAAATGAGCTAGCAATCTGAAACGACAGGATTTGAAAGTGGAATATCTACCTTCGCATGTAATCAACCTTGTGATGATGATGAGAGGGTATATCAATTCCTCCTTTATCCATTCCCTAGAATATCCTTTTTCTCCTTAAATGTTCTGGAATTCGGGCTTAAAAACCCTTTTATAACTTGAGTGTGGCAGCTGGTGGTTTTTGAACCATCTATCTCCCATTATTGGAAGCTTCGTGGCTGCAACAATGGACTCTTCTAAGACCTCAAAGGAAATATACCCTATGCGTGTTGTCTTCCCATAGAAACCGAGGGAAAATTGCATGGAGAGGTCATCATCATGGTCCTGCAAGTTAGACAAAAATGGCCCCTAGTCTGCATGCAAAAACACCTCTCTGCATTGTGAAAATTCGGGCAAGGAAAAAATATTTGCATAGGAAGAGGGTTCATACCTCTTAGTCATTGTGTCAGAGGTGAAATTCAGCAGGCAAGGGTGTGATTGGGCCAAGATATGGCACAAATTGGGCATGGGTTGAACGTGATTTGAACAAGGGAAGAAATGGTAGAGGCTAAGTGCAATTTCTTAATGCGGGGCAAAGAAAATGGCAAGGTGAGTTGGGATAATAGGTTACCCAGCCCGAATTTGAATGCACCTATGGTGGAGTTGGTTGCACACATGTGCACATGAGTTGCCATGTGTGGACAATTTTGAATTCAAAGGATCGTTTTTGGGGGGAAATGTAATGATGCGCAATTATATCAATGTCCAAGTCTTTTGACTTGGACATTTGATCATGAGCATATCTAAAGCATCTTCAATTAATTTCCCGTAACCAATTTAATTGAATGTCATTGATTTCTGGTTACCTGGAATTTAGGATAGTTACTCGCGTGTAATTCATAGGGCACTTCATTTGACACCTTATACGACATTTCATACGACACCTCATATGACACTTCATATGGCACCTCTATGTTAAATACACTTTCACCTCTTGTAATGGATAGCCTGCAAATTTGAAATGTTTTTGACAATCAAAGTGGTTAATGAGCAGAGGCAGAATGCTCCATTGTTGTTGATTTTTCCACCATGCTTCATGAATTCTCATGCATAGGCCATGTAGTGTCAAAAACCTATAATGTATAGGTTATAGAAAGCATAAGACACATAATGTCAATTCTATAATGTACAACTTGTAATCAGAAATAAACCAATAAGAGTGGTTTGTTAAGTATATGTTCAGTAATTTATAGCACACAAGAGTTTAGCACTTCAAAAATAAAATGACTATTAATGTAATAACCTGTATCATGGAAATAATACAAAAATTCTTGCAAAGATTTATTTCTCTAGGCAATTATCATTTGTCAGCTCATGAACCCCTCCACCACACCTAAGTATTGTGACACCTCACAATCAAAGGTATGGGAAACCAGTCAGTCCCCCCAATAGCCGAAGATTTATAGTATGTCAAGTGTAAAGATAAATTTCACAAATTGGTCTGATGAGATGGTTAGAAAATGACCCCACCTATATGATAAGAGATCCTATATATAGATAAGAAGAGGTAGGCAAGAGAGTTTCAAGATAGTATTAGAGTTAGTTCCCAATGGCAAGTTTATGGAGTTCATTAACCTTAGCTTAACCATACATACTTCATGTCAGCTTTGTCTGCAAGTAATGTCGTACATCAGGACAAGTTTAAATTTATTATTTATTTTTATTAGATTACCATCCTCGCTAGGTAGAATACCCCGCTGCCAACAAGTCTGATTAGTACTCCGATGGGTTTACCTAGTCATACCATAGGCCATTACTCATTGCTAGCAGACCTATTCAGTATCCTGGTGGGTTATCCTCTTACACCCTCAGAGACTGGCCCTCAATCTTTTAATATTTTAGTATAACATTGCTTATGCAAGAAGATGGGGGAAAATCTATGAAAACAACCTTTTTATTTCTTGTAATTTGGATCGTATTTATGTTAGAGGATGACTTTTTGTTATATTACTTAGTGATTGTCCCGATGTAAGGGGTACTTAAGAAGACGTGACCTATCTAAAGATATGATATAATCAAGCTATTTAGTGTGTAGTGGATGGTACCATTGAGAAAGAATAGAAAGGTATCTCTAGGCTCAACTCACTTTCTTATTTTATAGTTATTGTGATGTTTGCATGACTAACCGCTAATTAGACCTCCTTGTTACTCTTTGATAAAGACACTTTACTCACTTACTTAGGTTTCTTGGAAAAAATTGTATGAGAAACCTCTAGGCTTGATAGTTATGGTATCACTTCCTTATACAGTGGTGAAGAGTTTCAAGAGCAACTTCTTTAGAATTCCTTAAAAATGAGATTTTTTGCAAAAATATGGCTCATTATATTAAGTCAATATTCATTTGATGCTTAGCAGACAAAAAAATTCAAGTGCAACAATTTTTTGAAGAAATATCCTTGAAACTGTCTATTCCTCGTGAACTAAATACTTACAAAAATCTCTAGAATTGCCTTATTAACAAAATTCAAAAACTATTTACATATGTACAGTAGAAAATTCAGAAAATTTTTCAAGAACAAGGGGGGAATTCCCCATCTACTAAGGCCAATGCCTGCATGACCTGTAGAAAATCCTCTTTGGAAATGGGCTTATGATAAAATTTGAGTCGGTGTCCATTTACTACAGAGAGTTGTCCATCGTCAATTGTTTTAATTTTTACAGCTCCATTGTCATATACAATGTCTACCTCGTAAGGGCCCAACCACTGGGTGGTGAGTTTTCCTTTGAAGGTTTTGAATTGTGAATAAAAAAATAGAGCCCAATCACCAGGTTGGAAGTGTTTCTTCTTAATAAATTTGTCATGCCACTTGCTCCTCTGGTTTTGGACTAATATTGTCCATTGGATAGAATATTTCCTGATTTCATCTAACTCATTCAATTGTAGGGCTTGTTTCTTCTGAGCCTCATCTAAGTTCAATCCTAATTCTGCAGAAATATGAAAGGTCCTTACCTGGAATTCTATTGGTGATCAAGGGATCAAATTTTGCTCAATTTTCAAAGTGCTCAGAATGCGACGAAAATAGTGCCATTGCGTCCATCTCGTCTTCCTAATTCCGGCGGTATATTTACTTTCGCAAAAGGAGTCCGTATGGAGGAGATATCGCGATCTGTCCACCAAGCCAAATAGGCAAAATTTTGGATGTTGACTGTACCTGTCCGTACAGTCCGTACGGTGACATGGCACATATTGGTTGGATGGTTTTTGGTGAATTGGGTGAGGACACGTGTCCGATTGGCAAGCAATATGAAGACACATGGCCCAATCTAATGGCACCACATGTCCCTTCATTTTTGTTTAAATTGGTTATGTAAAATTATATGGGGAGTCCGTGGCGTTCGACCCCCGGACCTCCCCCAACACCAATGCCTTCGTAACACTCCGCTAGCCAACTTTCCCGTCGATGTAACTTGTATATGATGTGGCCGGGCTTATATTTAAAGTCGTGTATTGTATTATTTGGAAAGGGGGCGGGTCGGGGCTTAGCCCCGACCCATAGTTTATACCATACATATAACACATATGTTATAACCATATGTTATATAACATATGCGCATGGGTGTATATAAATTGAACCAAAGTTTATACCATTGTGTTGTGCGCGCGGATTATAATATTTGCGTGGGGTTTTTACAATGTATTTCCACGGTTTTGCATATGACCCTAATTCAGGCGCGCGGAAGTTATACAATGAAATAACCACTGTTTGCCAAAGCACGCGGTCCTATGTGCCATGTGCCCAAGAGCCGAGGTGGTTAGGGGCTGGCACGCGCTTAACCGTCCTACGGTTTGTACCGGTGCGCGGTTATGCACGGGACTGAGTTTTTTCTCTTAAATGAGCGTGTGAGCCAGGTTTGCTCAAGGAAGAGTACAATTTGTAGAACCAGAGACAGCAGGTTGGAGAAGGAAGCTTCAAGGAGGCATATCTTTCTCATTTTTCAACCATTTCAGGTGCTGAAAGAGCCCAGACAGGGGTTTTGGGACGCTGGGAAGCCATTGGAGCAGTCAGTTGTCATTTTGAGCATTGTAAGGCATGTTTTTGAGCACTTTGATCAATTTAATAATAATGATCCATTGGAAGCTGGACCAGGAGATGTAGCCCGGAGAGGGGTGAACTCCTTTAT
>JZKD02S1948699.1:328557-350089 GCA_000966675.3 Picea glauca | reverse complement strand
TAGCCCGGAGAGGGGTGAACTCCTTTATCAAGTTGTTGTGTTTATGTGCTGATGTTCATTATTTTATGTTGCTGTCTATGTGTATTTTGCATAAGTAATCCTTGATTTATGTGTTACAAATTGATCCTATTGCTTTAAACACATAACATTTCACTTGCAATATTTATTCAAGTTTTTCAAGTCTTCTTCATTTTTAGATCAATTGGTAGAAGTACTTGTTTCCCATACACTAGCTCATAAGGAGTATGCCCAGTGGTATTTCTCCAGGTGGTCTGGTATGCCCACAAAGCCTCTAGGAGCCTATCATCCCAATCCTAATGATGTAATTGAATAGTCTTGGTCAAGATGGCTTCCAGAAATTTGTTTGTAGATTCTACCTAACCATTGGCTTGCGGGTGGCATGGAGAATATTTACGGTGTTTAATACCATATTTCTCTATTAGCTCTCTCATCAGCTTGGAAGTGAATTGAGTGCCTTGGTCAGTAACAATTTCATGAGGGACACTGAAGTGGGTAAAGATGTCTTCATAGATGAATTCGAAAACAGACTTCTGTGTAGCCTTGAATAGGGTTTTTTCCTCTACCCACTTGGTGACATAGTCCATACAAACCAAAATATAGTTATTCTTACGGGACATGAGTGAAATTGGTCCTACAAATTCAAGGGCCCATTTTTCGAAGGATTCTATCATAACTTGGGCATGCAAAGGAATTTCGTCAGTTGACGTAGGTCTTCCTATCCTTTGGCAACTATCACAACTTCCCACATACTTGGAAACATATTTGAAAATGCTAGGCCAATAATACCCTGAATGTAGCACCTTATATGATGTGCATTTGTCAGAAAAATGGCCACCACATGGTCCATCATGAAAAATTCATTGTATTTCTAGTACCTCATCCTCTCAAATACATCTACAAATAATCAAATCAGGGCATGTGCGAAAAATTTCATGACCAACCCAAGAGTAATTAGCACTATGTGTAACAATTTTCCACTTTTCATGAGGTGACAAATGAGACGGTAACTTCCTAGTAGCCAAATAGTTTTCTATATCTGCAAACCATGGGGTATTGACAGAAAGGGAAAAGAGGTGCTCGTCTGGGAAACTATCATCTACAGGGATAACATCATCCTCATTTTTTATTCAGAAAATAAAATCAGCTACTAGATTATCCTTTCCAGGTCAGTCAAGCACAATGATATTAAATTCTTGTAATAAAAGGAGCCACCTAGTCACTCGGCCATTAGTTATAGGTTTATTCATGAGAAATCTAATGGTAGAATGATCTGTATGTATGAATACTCCATAACCTGTAATGTAATGACAAAACTTGTTGATATCATGAACAACTACGAAGAATTCCTTCTTGGTAACTATGTAGTTTAACTCAGCAGGGGACAAGTTCTTGCTCACAAAATAAAGGGCATAGGACTAATGGTCCTCGTTCTTCCCTAATAACCCTCCTATTGTGGTGTCAGAGGAATCAGTGGATATATGAAATGGGAGAGTCCAATTGGGCCCTCTAAGAACTGGTGCCACAAACAACTTAGCTTTCAAGGTTTCAAAGGCAGTTTGACACTGCTCAGTCCTAACAAAATCAACATATTTTATTAGCAATCCAAACATAGGTGCAACAATCTCTGTAAAATTTTCAATAAACCACCTGTAATATCCGACATGTCCAAGGAATATTCTCACCTCCTTCTGAGTCATGGGGGGTAAAAGTCTGACGATGACCTCAATCTTTGCAGGATCGACTTTTATCCCTTCAGATGAAACATGATGTCCTAGAACCACTCTCTTAGTCAACAACATTTTACATTTTTCATGGCTTAGAGATAGGTTCATTTCTTGGCATCTGATGAGGACTTTTTCTAAGTTGTCTAAGGCTTCCTGGTAAGTGTTTCCATATACTGTGAAGTCATCCATGTAGACCTCCACACAATCATGAATAAGATCGACAAATATCCCTAATACTGCTCATTGAAATGCGGCAGGAGCATTACACAATCCAAATGGTAAGACCCTTTAGGCATAGGTGCCCCAAGGACAGGTAAAGGTAGTGTTGTCCTGGTCATTGCTTGCTATAAGAATCTTATTGTACCCACTGTACCCATCTAAAAAGGATAAATATTTATTTCCAAACAAGGTATCTAGAACTTGGTCAATGAAAGGGAGAGGAAAGTAATATTTCATAATGGCTTTGTTGAGTTCCCGGAAATCAACACAAATTCTCCATTTCTCGGTCACTTTATTTGGAACCACTACAAGTGGGGATACCCACTTACTATCGGAGATGGGATAAATGAATCTGACATTTAACAACTTTTGGATCTCCTCCTTGACCATATCTTTGAGTGTTGGATATCTTTGAGTGTTGGGTTCATCCTTCTCTGGGGTTTCCTAACAGGTGTTACTTCCCCCTGGGTATATATGTTATGGATGCATGTGTCAGGTTGTATACCCTTCAAGTCAGTGTATTCCTAGGAAAATTTTCCTGATTGTTCTTTAAGGATATCTACTAACTGTTTTTGATGGTCTTTATCTAGCCCAGAGTTTATATGTAAAAATTTCCATGGACTAATCTCATAGGGCATAGTATAAGACATGGTAGACTCATCTATATCGAAGATAAAATATTTTGAATACAAAATGGATGGGTCCAATTGTTCTTTAAATTCTTCCCCAAACATGTACTCAAATTTGGGAAAAGACTGTGGAAAATCCACACATGTGATAGCAGAAGTAAACTAGTTTAGCACATTTTCTGTTGTATACTCCTGAAGTGCCTAGGCATGGTCACTTGGAAATACGAGTTCTTCCCATTCCTCATTCTAGTATGGACATTCAAGCAACCATACATTCTCCATAATAGGTTGAGATGGAAGGTAAATGGTGAGCTTCTGGATAGAGAGACCATTTGAGATGGTCATTTCCCCTTCTCTACAACCAATAAATGCATTGGTTGTGGCTAGCCAAGGTATTCCCAAATGACAGGATGGCCTTTGGCAGGATCCTTTTAGTGAATGATAGGAAAATCTATTGGTTACTCCAACAAGGCTAAAGTAACCATGATATCGTCTAAAATTACGTCAGGTATAACCCTAGTCTTATCTGCTAATTCCAAAATCGTTG
This sequence comes from Picea glauca, assembly GCA_000966675.3. NCBI lineage: Eukaryota > Viridiplantae > Streptophyta > Pinopsida > Pinales > Pinaceae > Picea > Picea glauca. The sequence continues at coordinate 346,949 of JZKD02S1948699.1, read as the reverse complement.
GGGTAGGCCAAAGAAGAGGTTGTAAGTGTAATTGTTCCAAGGTAGTAGCGATCATAACATTAATAGTTTCCCCTAGGTCTATGAGCGTGTTTCCAATGGAGACCTCATTAATGGTTATGGTCACTATGGGGTTTCCTGGGTTCCCATATTTTGCTAGTTTTGGCTACTATGATATGTACTCAGAAAGTCCTCCTACCAAATGTATTGTAGGAGGGTCCTTTTGCTTCCTACCTGGCTTCTTAATACAAAATTCTTTGACTAAATTATTGTAGATTGGAATGTCTTTAATGTTTTGAAGCAGGGTAATATTGACACAAATATTCTTCAATTCATTCAAGATGTCAAAGTCTGGTCAGTGGTAGGTTTCTTGATTACCAATCAGTCTGGATAAGGAGGGACCTTCATAATTTATGAAGGTTCATTTTGGGGAAGCTTGGGTTCTTGGTTCTTCGGGATAATAACATCTTCCCACCTAGTGTCATCCGTGGGTTGTTTGGCAGTTTCTTCTTCTTCTTCCTCGATGACTACTAAAGGTCTCTGCCTATCCAGAAATTTTCACGATCTTAGTTGAATTTCCTATAATGGAACATGAGTGATAACATATGTCGGGAAGGACTGCATCTCAACATTGTGAAGAGGTTGAGGGGGATTATTATTGGGATTCGACACTAGTTGTTCTGGTAATACTTTTGGTTTCGGAGAGCTTTGATTTTGGTATTGCAGCGGTTGTTGTTGTGGAATAGGAGGTAAAGGTGGTGGAACAAAACCTGGCAGAAGCTGTAGAGTGTTCGGTGGGAACTAAGGATAAGGATGGTTGGACATAGAGATAGGTGGAGCTTGAGGGTTTCCTTGGTTATGTCCTCCTCGCCCTCCTTGAAGCCAAGGATGTTGGTACTGAGTAGACTAATTTTTCCATCCTGGTGAGTTCCACTGTTGTTGTTGATAATAGGGTGGAAATTGAAATTGTAGATATGGGTATGTGGGTTGGTTCTTAGGCTGCCATGGCCTCCTAGGTGCATAAGAAGACTCCCCAGGATCTCCACTCCTATAGATGGCTAATAAACCGGGAAATGATGGAAATTTCTCAATTGAATGGTCTTTTGTACAGAATCCACAAACTGAAATGTTATCTAATGGGCATTCTCTTGAGGAATGCTTCCTCCTGCATCTTGGGAAATATATGCTCATTGTTGCATTTTCCTCCTCCTGTTTACTTTTTATTTTTAGGGTGTACAACTAGGAACCTATTGTGCTTAATATATCTTTCTTGAATTTTTCTAAAAGGTTCCCTATCTCTTCTCTTGTGATACCACCTGAACTAACTTGTTTTAAGTTTCTACTATAAGGGTCCTGAACATTCTTCCCTGTTTTGGCTCTACTCCTTGAGTATTTTTTACACATTTCACATATTTCGGCAAATGGTCTATGGGAGATGTCACCTAATTCCATCAGGTTAAGCATCTCTAGATATTCTTATGAAATTCCCTTAAGGAAAAGAGTCCTAATTGCATCCTCTGGGAGGTCATGGTATTTTGACTTCTGGGAGATATAACCAAATCTTTCCATATAATCTTCGAGGGTCTCGTCTTCTAACTGTTGGATTTTAAAGATGTCATTACGAGATTCCTTGGTGTTGCAGTAGTCTTGGTACTTTTTAAGAAAGATGTCCTTCATGTCTTCCCAATACCTAATATTGTATTCTCCTAACCCCATGAACCATCTTAGTGCAGATTCTTTGAGGGTGGAAGGAAAGAGTTTTAGTTTCTAGGCATCTTGTACGTAGTTGTAGCTTCTACACAAGATGTCAAATTCAAATAGGAAGGTGCCTGGATCTTCACTGGTTTTACCATAAAAGGTAGGCAGTGCTGAGAGAGGAATATTCTTCATCTTGACATTTGGAGTGGTGTCTAAAATCGGAAACCCGAAGGTAGGTTCGGTTTGTTTTCCAGTTTCTTCTTCCTCCCCGTGTCTTACATTGTTATGGTCCTCCTGATCATCCATATTGGATTGGTTTCCAAAAAGAGAGTACCTAGGTGGTTTTATATTTGAATAAAACAAGTTTTCCCTTTGATGGAAAGGTCTTCCTACGGATTGGATGTCTAGGACTCTACTCGAGCCGGTTGAGACTATTGGTACCAAATTTTTTGTGTCAGTTTGAGAGATAATTACATTGGTTGAACTACCAAACAAAATATTCACCTGTTCAGGGTCTATGATGTCCTCAAAATTAGGATCCCCTGGTGGTGGTGTAAAAGAAAAGGCTATATGGTTTGGTTCTGTGGAAGGCTCGAGTGGTATTGCCTCCTATCCCAATATGATTGATGCTTCAATTTCTTGTTCTATAGTGCTCTCTATGTTAGTGTCTTCCGAGACTATTTTAGCTCATTGAGTTGAGCTAACTCCTTTTTTTCGGTATCGGACTGCGGAATTTATAATTGGAATGTTACTTCCCCCAAAAAGATCGGAAGGAACCTTGGTTGAAAGGTCTGGCTTAGATTTAATGTATCTACCTTTTATATCTCTAGGTCTATTCATGAAAGAAAACAAAAACAAAAAGAAAAAATACCATTGGGTTTGGGGGAGCCTGCAATAGCAGATGCACAGGTTCTTACCTCTCGTCTTAAAGTTACCCTGCCACCAATCTAATGCTAAGGTCTAGGAATGATCTATTTCCTAACTACTTCCTACCTTGAGACAACTCCCTGGCAATGGCACCAAATATGATGTGTGTTCTATATGCATTAAAAACAGACTAAAAACCCTCAATCAAATTGTCAACTTGGGGTAAGTAAACTTAGAGTTGTAGAAAGATATATGCCAAGGTAGAAGGGTTGGTAGTAGTATAGTCTAACTAAGGAAGTGGCTATCTAATGGCTAATCTATTCAAGCAAAGCTATCTAATGATCAAACCCTACTAAGAAACTTTAAACTATGTAACCTAAGTACTTTTGGACCAAGGATCGATGGATAGTTCTAGGAAAACAAGGGAAAACTCTACTTGAATCAAACTAGTTCAATCATAACAATAAGCAAAAGCAATTGTTTAAGCATAACAATAAACAAATAGAAACAACAAACTACTTTAACTAGCCTACCTAAATTCAATGAACAACTACCCTATGAAAGAAAGTAAATAAACAAGCAATTATACTATCAAAGAAAGAATAGACAAGTAAGCAATCAACCTATTAAAGCAGGTAAACAACTAACTAACCTAGAATAACTTCTACAACAAGTAAACTAACTAAGACCTAGGATAACTTCTACAACAAGTAAACTAAGTAAGACTACTTCAATAAGCAACTAACTAAGAGACAAGTGAATTATATTCTTAATACAACTATTTCTAATTCATAACAGGAAATCTATTTAATTGAAAGAAAGAAGAATTAACAACTAACCTTTAATCTATGATAAGCAAACTGCTCTTTAATCTACCAAAGAAAAAGACTATCTATCCTACAACAACAATAAAACTATCTTATGATCTATGAAAGCAAGAAACTATCTTTTAACCTATGAAAATTCAAATATAGTGTTGGTGGTTGTGTGAATGTCTCCGGTGTCTTATAATATCTTGATGGAACTTGACAACAAAAGATAATTCAAGCGGTATAATCTCAATACTGATTTCAATAGCAAAGTGGAAAGTGTGAATTAAACAATCTAGTGAGAATTTAGCCATCACAGAAACAACGTCAATTACTCTGCATATTCATGTGATTATTAACCATCAACAGTATAATGAGATTATAATTGTACTCTATGCTATGTAAGTAAAATTCATAACTACATTCAATCATTAACTAAGAATTGTAATGGCAATCTAATTCTATAAATTGCATAAAGTAAAACTATGCTATATCTATTTTAACAATTCAAATTGCAGAAAGGAAAATGCTTATAAACAGAAATTAAAATATGATTCTAGCATATAACAAGTAAACTAATGAGTAAATGAATTAACAACTAGTTAAGTGAAATCTAAACAACAATTAAATAGGTAGTCTACAAATAAAAACCATAACTAACCCTATCCATCCACCGAAGCCTCGTTTAAAGAAAGCATGAAATAAAAATATGTTCTACTCTATTTCAAACTCTGTTTTAAGCTTGATTTAAAAATCATAAATAAAACACAATCTAACATTTAATTGCACACGGGGTTAGTGTATGAGTTTGCAAACTCGTTCCTACTAGCTACAAAATCAATGAATATTAACAAAATCCTTCATACTAACCTGCAAAAGAGAGTTAAAACAGTTAAATTATAACAACAAACTATATAACAAAGAAATAAAAGAATAGTTCATGTACAGGGAAAAAAAAAAAGACATCTAAGCTATGAAATTCTCAAATAAATTCATAGAACAATTACCAGACTACTGGTGCCCCCCCCAACAAGTTGTGGTCACTTCTCAAATGCACACCACGAGCTCAAAAAAATGATTTCACCATTAAAACTTGAAAAACGCAGTCTTATATAATTCTGGCAATTGAAAATGGAAAAAACAGAGGAAAATCGTATTTGTTTCTAATCCTCTACTTCTTCTACTGCTTAACTATTGTATGAACACCATGGTGGTATTTATAAGCTTTACAGACCAATTGGTCAACCTTTGGAGGGTCGAACCACTTCTAAAAACAACAAATTACATTAATGGTGCCCTAACTATCGAAATGGAGCAAGCCAATAATCGCCCTTCTCAACAACCCAAACCGAGTTGTTAAGAGCTCAGTAGCTGTAGGGAGCAAGCACGAGGAAAACCCATGTTCCTGATTCACCCACTACTGGCCACCAATACCGTAACTGCCAAATTTCCCATCGTTTTTGTGCAGGACGAGGTGTTGGATGGAGTGTCGGACCGGGTACTGGATTGAGTACCAGATGGAGTGTCAGACTGAGTTCTGGAAGCAGAAACGTGATATGATTTTTCCCTATAACACCAAAAAATGTGAATTAGATCCTTGGAAGCATAAAAACGTAATGAATTATACTCAAGATCAATATAAAACACGAATTATACATACCTGGTGTGGATCATAACGTTTTGGCACCAAATTCTTCAAAAATCTTCTCCAAAACATGAAAAACACATATGTACATTTTGCAAAAGTATCTAATATTGTCATAAAACTGATCATATCTCGGGCCCAACACCCTAGGTGACATCAGCAGGCCACATCACTCTAGTGCTTCTCAACTTCAGGACTTCAGAACTTCAGATCTTCGGGAGACTTATCCACACTACACCACAAATCCCCTGAACACCAAACTATCGAACCAATTGATTTGAAGACACGTGTCCTCAAACATGAATGATATAGATTTACTCTGGGGATTTGGGACTTCATAGGTTTTTTTTTTTGAACACCACCACACCCCCAGACTGTCGAACACTGAATTTACAAACCCTTCTTAATCTTCGAACACATGTCCACGAATGTGAAGGGTCCATATTTTCTCTGAAGTTCGTGACTTTGGAGGTTTTCTTTATCAATAAAAGAGAAAACTTCACCACAATCTACCGATCCCCGACCATCGGCCGTCAACAATCAGATATTTTCCTTGGTCGATCTTCAACCCTTCACCCAATTTGACGACCCCCGACCATCGATCATCGGTGATCGAAGATTTTCTTGCATGCAACATGAGGGCTCGCCTCTTCCGGAGTGTCAATCCTTCTAACTGCCATGAGATCTACGACTCACACTCCTCCCATAGCCAATGAATGCGATTAAATTTGGCTTCGGCTTCGGGGTTTCTCTCTCCAGATGACCCCCATATTCCCGAATACTTGCTAAATCTGACAATCCTAAACACTCCTTAAATCCATCGCTCCATCTAACAGTCGATGAGACTTCGAGACTCCAACCTTCAGCAGTTCAATCTTTTCATGCCTACCAAGATCGTCGAAGTGACAAAGTTACGAAGTATTACCCTTCATGCTTGGCCTCGATCGACGACTAACGATCTAAAATATAGATCTGACGACTGGTACTTAACCTTTCCCATCTTATGGTTTTTCCTTGATCTGACGGCTCCTACTCACCATCACTCTGATCCAACGATACAGATATCTCTTGATACCACAGTGGTGATCGCTCCTAAATTTGAAAGGGATAGTCATGATCCTTCATTCCCTTACAAAGGATCTCCGACGTTCTAGCTTCTGCGTGGAATTTGCAGTGCCATTCCTCTTGATATTTTCAACTTCAACTTCATAAATCAATCGCAACCACGATACTTTGACCAATAGATTCGACCCATATAGGCCCGATGTTTCAACCATTAGCTCTGATACCAATCTATAACATACCCAACCACCCACATGCCAGGGTACGCTACTTAAACAAGCTCCACCACACCCAGCCACCAGCAGGCGGGGCACGCTATAGTCCCAAGACTTAGTTCTCTGAACGGATCTCGAATTCTAACAACATTTAATCTGAAAACAAGCATGAAAGAACTACATGCATTAATCAATATCCATGCCACAACATAAAAGAGATAAACAATGTGTCATGCACAACAAATAGCCAGCAGACAGGCACATTGAAAATACATATATCATAAATAATTAAATACACAGCTGAAATAAGCATTACACATAAAACACAGAGAGCACTTATCTTTGCAACTAAACATTCACCAATTGGATACAGACCAAGGACGTTCCTCCCAAGCATAGACATCGTTGTTCATTTACTCTCAACAACAGGTCACCCTCGAGACAGGGCTATGAATCCACAAGGATGGGTCCTAGGCCAAGTCTAAACACACAACAGTTGGCTAAGTAACTCTCAAGTTTCCCAAGCTCAACAAATCCTAATTTTCATCTCTCTTTCCCCCTTAGCTGTACAACCCCAAGAAATGAACACCTTTATCTATCATGCAATCCCTGAGGTTGTTCCATTTCTCTCCAGGGCTCCAGTGCTACTAGTCAGTAAATATCCCTACTGGAAACTCCATGGACTCTCAGATGTGGACAATTCCATCTGAACTACCATCAAGCTCATGCACACAGGCATACATTCTGCTCCTGGAATGATCAGTAAATCATTACAGCCATTTAACGATGGGTCTCCTCTTCCTTAAATTTGTTTCCGTGCTCAACCCAAGAGCACACGAACTAGCAGTAGTGAGTGAAGAGGAAGAAGAACAAGGGAGAAGAAGCACATTGAGGAACAAGAAGAAGTGAACCCAAGCAGCCCCCAAGGAATGTTTATATAATCACAAGAACCAAGAACCACATGGCCTCCCCCAATAATCTTATGTAACCACTTTTCTCCATAAAATAAATTATGAGTAAATAAACAATAATAAAAAGACTTAGCCCCTCAAGCCCCCTCTCTCATGGAATCATATCCCCCTATCTCTTTTGTCCTTGTTTGTCTTGTATCCAGTGGTGTATTTTTATTAATATGTATGAAGTATTACATTTCCTAGGCACTCTGACCCCTTTTCAACTTTACCGGCTCACCAGCCTAAGTCATATTTACATAATACATTATAGTTCATAAGGGTTAGAACCAAGATGTTACATAACCATGGTGATGTGTCTTATTCAATTCAAATCATTTCATGTATTAAACTTTTAAAGATAAAGGAAATGATGAAAAAGAAATAGGAAGATGAAAACAAATCAAAATGACTCAACACACCATTTAAAAGAAACTAAGCAAGAATTAGGTTGACATATGGATGGGATGATGAGGAAAATAAGGATTTTAGATTGGTTCAAACTAGGGATAACACTTCCTTATGAGGTGATAAGAACAACAAACTATGTGCCTTAGTTCTTTATTTCTTTCCCCACCTGCTACCAATCACTCCTACTATGTTTACCAGCCCTGTTACCTGTCTTATTTCAACTGAAACTCAAATCTATAGCTACACCTCAGTTCCTTTATTAGGTTATGGTGTTTTTATTCAAGATAAAGTATTAAATCAAACTAGAAATTAAAACAACTATTGTATAGAACAAACCACCTCTAGTCCATCAGGAAAAATAATGCTTCAGGAAGCACCCATTAACTGGGCCTCCAAAGATCTCAGTATCATCAATATTTTGCAATATAAATGTATTATTATCCAGAACCTTGACCACTTTGAATGAACCAAACCAAAGGTTATTGAAATTAACATGTGTGGGTTTGTCCTCCCTCCTTTTTTGTTTTCTTATCAAAGGAATCCTTGACCTTGCTTTGGGAAGCCCCAGTATTTACATTCAATGCTTCTCTCCTTTGTTGCACTTCAATAATCTAAAAAATTCTCCTTTGGATTTCATTAGGCTCTTCCACTTCCCCATGCAAGAATTTTAACACTGGTATACCAAGTTGGGTTGGAAAAACAACATATACCCCATAAACTAGATGAAATGGAGAGGTTCCCGATGACTTCTTGGTCTTGATCATGTTATCCCATAAGCCATATTTAAGCTTGGAATCCCATGATTTTTTATTTTCAGCCAACAACTTATTGATGATCCTGATGAGGGTCTTATTTGATTACTCATTCAACCCATTTCCCTATGGGTAATACGGTGTAGAGTTTGTTAGGATAATGTTGTAATTCCCACATAATCCCATCATTGCCTTGGAGTTGAATGCTTGGGCGTTGTTTGTTACTAAATTCCTAGAGAATCCAAGCCTGGCAAAGATGTTTGACTCCAAGAAGTTCATGATCACTTTATCAATAGGATTCATGGTAGGAACAACTTCAATCCACTTTGTGAGGTAGTCAGTAGCAGTAAGAATCCACTTTTGTTGTCCAATGGAGGGTGGGTTTATCTCACCTATCAAATCTAAGCTCCACTGTTGAAATTGGCCACTTGAAGTGATGGGTTTTAGGGGCAATGAGAGCAATTTTTGTTTTCCAACAAATTTCACTGACATTATTCACAAGCTTTGGTTGTGGTAAACACATCAAAAAAGATGGTGGGAAAATAGTATCCAACTGTTAGAACTTTGAGGGTTGTATCTTTTCAATGTTGGTTCTCTCCACAAACTCTTCTATGCATATATGTTATGACCTATTTTGACTCACCTTCATCTAGACATTTTATCAAAATACCAACAAGGTCTTTCCAATATAAACTCTGATTTTAAATGCAGTATTTTATAGCTGTCAATTTAAGAGACCTAATTTTGGATTTCTCTAATTATAGTGGACATTATAGGTGCTACAAGAAATAAACAATATATTTGTACCAAGGTGAAAGAGAATACTAGTCAAGTACTTGCATAGTTTCCTTCCCAGCTTGCATCATTAGAGTATCTAAATGGTTAAATCTATGGTGCAATTCCAATTCTTTGTAGTTTGAATTAGATAACATTTCTTCAAGGCCCTATCCCTTGATCATATTAGTGGGATTTATGTGCAGTTCATATTCTAAAATTTTGACTATCCACTGGCCTCTCTTCCCTTCATTGCCTAGCTGGAAAAGAATTTCCTTCACACTGTTTCTAGAAACATAATATTTTATGCTGGACTGAAGAATATAAACCCTGAAGGCCTTCAAGGATTTTACTAATGCATAGGCATGCTTCTCCAATATGTCATATTTCAGTTCATCCTTCCTAAGTTCTTTGTTAAATAAGGCAATGGGATTCTCATGCCCTTGATCATTCTTTTGCAACAATACACCAATAATATTCTCCTCAGAGGCAAAGGAGAAGATCATGAATTCTTTGGAATAGTCTAGACTAACCAAAACATGGGCTTCAATCAGAGCCTTCTTAATCCTCTAGAAGGATGATCTATCTTCATGTGACCATTTAAAATCAACATATTTTTTCAGCATGTTAGTAATAGGCCTGATGATCTCACGAAAGTTTAGCACGAAACGCCTCAAAAAAATTATTTTTCCTATGAAAGATTGGATGGCCTTCTTATTTCTAGGGATGTTAATTTTATAGATGGAATCCATGGTTTCTAGATCTATATTTATCCCCCCTACATATATAATGTGGCCTAGGAGCTTGCCTTCTAACATAGAAAAATGAGATTTTTGGGGATTCAAAGAGATTCCATACCTTCTACATTTTTGAAAGATTTTCTCCAGGTGTTGCAGATGTTCATAATCATATTTTGAGAATATGGTGATATCATCAAGATATATAACCATGAACTTATCTTTCTCCCCGAAATATGTAATTTCCATGTCCCTTTGAAAGGTGGACCTTGCATTCATCAAGCCAAAGGTGATCCAAGGGATAAAAAAATGCTCAAAAATCAAAGTGCTCAGATTTGCTTGAAAATAGATTCATTGTGTAGATCTCATCTTCACGATCCCAATGCAACCTGAATGGGATAAAACAAAGTTCGTATGAGAGAGATATCACACTCTGTCCATTTTCCCAAACATGCAAAATGTTGATTATACAGTTTGTATAGGCCACATGGTAGTTGACCATACAACCGTACAGGCTGACATGGATAGGTGACGTGTCAAGTGATTTGGCATCTGCATTTCCAAGTGGTGGACGTGGAACAATCCTAGTTTGACATGTGGAATGTCTCGTGGTGAATGAAAGGGTACCATGGGGCCCAGCTAGGGGCCACCACATGGTACCCCCTTTTTGTAGTGTAATTTTTTTTTGAAGTCCGTGGGGGTCGAACCAGGGACCTCCGAAAAGGAAAGATTCTTCACACAAACTGGGCCACCATCCCACCCCCACATGAGTCTTAACCACTATACATTAAAATGTTTATTTAAGTTTGAATTGAATTTTGGTTCAGGCGGAAACGGGTCGAGGCCTAGCCCCAGCCCATGGACACAAGCTTTAGCACATGACCATATGCATGGGGAACCAACGGTTAATCATGATAGGTGTGGGTTTTAGGTTGGCTCCAGGCCACATGGGGGCCATACGACCAGGATCTCCACGGGACAAGGTGCTAAGCTTCCTAACGGTGCCACAATTTCACCAGATTTTCGGAAGGTGCATGGTGGGGGTTTAGGAAAGGGAAAAAACAGAGATCCAGGTACAGTCACACAGAGGTTTTTTGGTGAGTAGAGATAACAAGTTGTTGGGAAAATTTCCAGCAAGTGTATTTTTCTCAATTTTTAGCCAAACCAGGTGTAGGAAGAGTCCAACTAGGGGGTTTTGCACATTCTAGAGCCATTGGAGCCATACATTTTTCATTATGAGCATTGTAAAGAACTTATTTTAATAATTTGAGCATATAATGAAAATGATCCATTGGAAGTTGGACCAGGAGATGTATCCCAAGAGAGGGGTGAACTCCTTTATCATTTTGTTGTGTTATGTACTTGTTTTGATGGTTGTTTATGACTATTTATGTTGTTCATTTTAAGTAAAAAATCATAAAGTTTATGTGCTTTCAACTTGATCCAATTTCCTAAGACACATACATATTCCACTTGCAAATTTGTATACACAAACCTTTTTCATTTTCAGATCAAGTTGGTATCGGGGCAAAGGTTTTTGAAGGTTTGAATGTTTGTAAGTGTTTTGTTTTATGATGCTTACAAGGTTGAATCTCACAAGAAGAGAAGGACATCTTGTAGAACCAAGTTCTCAACTTTGAAGAAGGATAAAAGTACATTCACCTCAAGCTTCAAGGAGGAATTCACCAAGTATGGCTCATGAGGAGAGTCATGAAATTCCTACTTCAGAATATGAAACTTTCAGAAAAGATTTTTATGATATGACAGAAATGGTGAAAGTTTTATTTGAAGAAAGGAGTACAAGGTTGCAAGGTGAAATCTCAAATCCTCCAAGAGGTAATGAATATGTTGGTGATAAGACTCAAAAAGGGAATGGAGGAAATAGTGATACTCCACCTCCTTCACCTCCATCTTCCACTTCTTCTACCATTTCACAACCACCTCCAAATTCTCCAAAAGAGCATGGTAAAAATCCTCCACATCTCCTTTGCTTAAGCTTGATATTAATTTTGAATTGCCTATGTACAATGGAGAGGTAAATGTTGAGAAATTGGATAATTGGCTTCATCAAATTGAAGTGTATTGTAGGATACAAAGAATCCAAGATGATGAAACTAAGATTCAACTTTCTTCTCTTAGATTGGAAAGTGCAACACTCATTTTGTGGGAAGCCAAAACTCAAGAGGACATGAAGAATCATGGTAAAGTTTTATCCTCTTGGAATGATTTTATTGTTGCAATTAAAAGACAATTTTATCCATTAGCATACATGCATAAAGCTATCATGGATTGGAAAAACCTTATACAAGCTAAAGGGAAAAATGTGCAAAGCTACACTCAAGAATTTAGAAGAAGAGCTTTGATTTTGGGTATAGATTTATATTCTCAAGAAACTATACTCAAATACATTGGATGATTTCATAGCTATTTGAGACACACAATACTTATGTTTAACCCTACAAATCTAGATGAAGTTTGTGTACAGACAACTCATTTGGAAGAAAGAGGGAAGAATACTCCTCAAGAGGGCAGAAAGAAGACATTTTATAATGGAGACAAAGGAAAGAGGAAATTCAAAGGAAATGGAAAGAAGAATGCTTCAGTCAAGAAAGAGGGAGAAAAACTCTCATGTAAACACTGTTCAAAAGATGGCCATGATGAATACCATTGTTGGAAACGTCATCCTAAAATGAGACCCAAAAATTTCAACAAGAGAACTAAACCAAAGACTGTTGCAACTACACAACATGATTTAGGATCTGATTTGAGAGATGAAACAAAAATCACAGCCATGGGTTTTCAAGGTAAGGACTCTATTTCCAGTACTAGTTATTCAATTAGCATCCTCAATGAAACTCAACATGAAAAATAAATAATAGAGATTTTCCACATAAGGGTAATTTCAAAGCATACCAAGATAGATACTCTATTTGATATTGGATCTCAAGCAAACCTCATTTCTAAAGACACTGTCAAGAAATTGCATTTGGAAACTACTCCTCATCCTAAACCATATCCTCTATGATGGATATGTGACAATGCCAAATTGCATGTGACAAGAAGATGTAAACTTAGATTTTCCATCACTGCAAACTTTATAGATGAGGTAGATCTTGATGTTATTCCATTGGATATTTATGGTATTGTGTTGGGAATCCCATATTTATATGATAGGAGAGCCATATTTCATCATCATTAGAAAAAATATCATTTGTTTAAAAATGGAGTTCAGTACATTGTTAGAGCACATACAGAGAAGTTGAATTTGTCATTTGTAAATGTTGGCCAAATGAAGAGATTAGTCAATGTTAGTAAGAACTTTGTACTCTTGATGATCAAACTCAAAGACAATGTTGAAAGAAAATATTTCCAAGGTTTTGATGCAAAGTTAAAATCTATTTATATGAGGTTGTTAACCAATATGATGAGGTGTTTCAAGAACCAAAAGGATTTCCTCTTAAAACATGTATCCAACATGAGATTCAATAGCAACAAGATTGTCCTCTTCCAAACATTGGTATGTACAGGATGTCAATCATGGAGAATGTTGAAATCAAAAAATAAATCCAAGATTTTCTTGACAAAGGGGTTATCATGCCAAATAACATCTCCATGCGGGTCACCAATTGTTTTGGTACCAAAGAAATACGGTACATGGCGCATGTGTGTAGATTTAATAGCCTTGAACAAGATTATGGTAAAGAATCGTTATCCTCTTCCTAGAATTGATGATTTGCTTGATTAATTGAAAGATTCCAAGTATTTTACTAAGTTGGATTTGAGAAGTGGATATCATCATATTAGGATTGCTAAAGGAGATACATGGAATACAACTTTCAAAACAAAGCAACATTTGTTTGAATGGATGGTGATGCCATTTGGGCTTTGTAATGCTCCTGCTACATTCATGAGAGTTATGAATGATGTTTTAAGGCATTTTCTTGATGATTGTGTAATTGTCTACTTGGATGACATACTTATATTTAGAAAATATTGTGAAGAGCATGTTATGCATGTAAAGAAAGTTTTAGATGTCTTGAAGAAAGAATTTTTTTTTTCAAAGATGTCTAAATGTGAGTTTGGAAATACCTCACTTGTCTACTTGGGACATATTGTTGGAGGAGGAGAATTCAAAATAGATCCTTCAAAGGTCAAATTCATTTTGGATTGGCCCAAGACCAACAATGTAACAAAGGTAAGAAGCTTTTTTGGAGTAGCCCAATATTGGAGAAATTTTATTGCTAACTTCTCTTCAATTGTAGCTCCATTACATGAAGTGGAAAGCATCAAGAAAGTTTTCCAATGGGGAGTAAAGCAACAAAAATATTTTGATGCATTGAAGGAGAAGATTGGTTCAGCACCAATTCTTTCACTTCCTTATTTGAGACAACCATTTGAGATACAAATAGATGCAAGTAACTATGCCATGGGAGAAGTCTTGTTGTAACATGGTAAGCCCATTTGTTTTCATTCTGAAACTTTTAATGGTGTTGTGATTAATTATCCTACATATGATAAGGAGTTATATACATTGGTGCAAAGTGTGAAAAAATGGAAACATTATTTGTTGGGAAAATAAACTATTATTCACACAGATCATCAACCATTGAAATACTTGTAATCACAAACGAAGATACAACAAGCAAGGAACTTCAGATGGATGGGTTTTCTACAACAATTCCACTTGGTTACCAGGTATAAGAAAGGAATTTATAACAAAGTTGTTGATATGATTTCTAGGCCTATTATTAGTGCTTCCGTTATTCTTATGCATAATTCTACTATGCATGAGAGCTATGTTGAACAATATGCTTTAGATGTTGATTTTAAAGAGGCTTGTGCAACTTTTTGTCATTCTAACCAAGTTGAGGAATTGGATTATCATGTGCATGATAAGATTTTGTATCATATTGGCATGCTATGTATTCCACGGGGTGAAAGAGTCAACATCATAAGGTAAGCACATTCTTCTCTTATTGCTGGCCACTTTGGTGTAGGCAAGACGGTGGCTAATTTGCAAAGGTATTGATATTGGCCTAAAATGAATGAAAGTGTTTCAAGATATGTAAGAGGATGTTCTTTATGTGCTACAAGTAAGTCTAGCAATAGAAATTTGGGATTGTATACTCCACTTCCAGTTCCTTCTCGTCCTTGGGAAATCATTTCCATGGAATTTGTAGGAGGTTTACCTATGTCTAAAAAGAATCATGATTATATTTATGTTGTGGTTGACCGTTTCAGAAAAATGTGTATTTTTATGCCTTGTAAGAAGTAGGTTACAGCTGAAAAAATGGCACAAATGTTCTTTCAACATGTATGGGTACATTTTGGGTTTCCCAAATCCATTATTTCTGACTGGGATTCTCGATTTATTGGGAAATTTTGGTCAAGCTTATGGGAACTCATGGACACCAAATTGAAAAAGAGAACAGTATTTCATCCAAAAATTGATGGTCAAACAGAAGTGGTGAATAGAACAATAGTACATATTCTTCATGGTTATTGCAATAAACATCCTAAGCTTTGGGATGAGAACCTACACTACATTCAACATGCGTATAATTGGGCTAAGCATTCATCGACTCAAACATCTCCATTTGAGGCATGTTTTAGTTATTTTCCAAAATATCCTTTAGATTTCATCTTTGGGAAGGATATTTCTATTGATGGTCATTATGACATTGATAGAGAAAAGAAGTTCATTGAACAAATTCAACTGGTGCATCAAATGGTACAAGAACAGTTGGAAAAATGCCAAGCCAAGTACAAGACAAGACATGACAAGCATCGTGTTGATCGCAGTTTCCAAGTTGGAGATGAAGTTTGTCTCTACATTAGAAAACAGAGGCTTAAAGGAGAAGGTAAAAAGATGAAACCAATTAGATATGGATGTTTTAAGATTCTTGAAAATATTGGTAACAATGTCTTCCATTTGGATTTGCCTCCTTATATGCAAATGTATGCAATTGTTAATGTTGAGAATTTGAGATTGTATGAGACTCCTTTGATTGATTATCAAGGAGAGCATGTTCATATTCCTTCCATAGATGAATTATCGCCAAAATATCTTTCAGAATTGCATGAGGATACAATCCTTGACAAAAGATAAGAAATTCAAAACGAGGGAATGTGGAATACCTTTGTGTTGGTCTCAAAGGAAAAAAACCAAGAAAAGCTAAATGGATTGAGGTTGGAAAGATGAGGGAACTGTACCCTCATCTTCAAGTTGAATGAAACTAGTCTTCTGGAGGTCCAAAAGCTTCCCAATGGGGAGGAGTGATCCAGGGGATAAAAAAATGCTCAAAAATCAAAGTGCCCACATTTGCTCGAAAATGGATTCATTGTGTAGATATCGTCCTCACGATTCCAACGCAACTTGAACGGGCTCAAACAAAGTTTGTATCAGAGAGATATTGCATTATGTATGTTTTCCCAAACATGCAAATGCTAACTGTACAGTCTATATAGGACATGTGGCCGCTAACTATACAACCATACAAGCTGACATGGATAGGTGACATGTCAGGTGATTTGGCACCTGAGTTGGAAAGTGGTGGACTTGGACCAATATTGGTCTGACACATGGCATGTCTCGTGGTGAATGAAAGGGTGCCACATGGCACCCCCTTTGTTGTAGTGTAAATTTTTTTTGAAGTCTGCGGGGGTCGAAATTGGGAACTCCGAAAAAGGAAGAGTCTTCACACAAGCCAGGCCACCATCCCTCCCCCACATGAGTCTTAACCACTATACATTAAAACTTTTATTTAAGTTTGAATTTAATGTTGGTTAAGGTGGAAAAGGGTCGGGGCCTAGCCCCAACCCATGGACAAAAGATTTACCACATGGCCATACATGTAGGGAACCAATTGTTAAGCATGACAGGTATTGGTATTAGGTTAGCGCCAGGCCACATTGGATCCATGAGTGTGGGATCTCCGTCGGACAAGGCGCTAACCTCCCTAACGGTACGACAATTTCACTCGATTTTAGGAAGGTGCATGGTGTTGGGTTTAGGAAAGAGAAAAAACATAGAGATAGGTGTAGTCACACAAAGGAATTTTGGCTAACAGAGACAACAAATTATTGGGAAAAACTTCCAGGAAGTGTATTTTTCTCAATTTTTGGCCAAACTAGGTGCAGGAAGAGCCTAGCTAGGGGTTTTTAGACATTTTGGAGCCATTGGAGCCATCTATTTTGCATTTTGAGCATTTTAAAGAATTCATTTTAACACTTTTATAATATAGCGAAAATGATCCATTGGAAGCTAGACTAGGAGATGTAGCCCAAGAGAGGGGTGAACTCCTTTATCAGTTTGTTGTGTTATCTGCTTGTTTCGATGGTTGTTTGTTTATGTTGTTCATTTTAAGTAAAATCTCATTAAGTTTATGTGCTTGCAACTTGTTCCAATTTCCTAAGACACATACATATTCCACTTGCAAATTTGTATACATAAACCTTTTTCATTTTCAAATCAAAAGGGCATTTTGTCATACATGAGTGTGCCCCATGGGGTAGTGAAGGTTGTTTTTTCCTTGTCTTCTTCAAGTTCTTATATTTGGCTATATCTAGAATATCCATCCAACATGGAAACTATATGGGTACCTACTACCCTTTTCAAAATATGGTCCATCTTGGGCAGTGGATAGTTGTATTTCAACAAGCATATGTTTAGGTTTCTAAAGTCTACACACAAGCGTATTTCTCTATTGTTTTTCCTGATAGACACCAAATTGGCCACCCAATATGGATATCTCAATGGCACAATGATTTTAGCATCAAGCATCCTTTTCAATTCTTTTTCAATAATAGACATTAGAAGAGGATTAATTTTCTAATTTTCTTCCTAAATGGCTTTGAGCCCACCTTCAGAGGAATGTTGTGTTGAATGATGTCAATATCAAAGGTCTTCAAGTCCTCATAAGACCATGCAAAAATATCAACACTTTTTTTCATAAGGATGACATACATGTCTCTTTGCTGATTTGGAAGTGCTATGGATATTTTGAAAATTTTGGGATTTGCAGTTGTCCCAATATTGCAGTCGACCACCTCTTGTTCCTGAATTTTCATGACATATTTCCTAGAGACATAATTGTTTTTAAAAAACCTCTCCAGTGGCTTTAATACCCTTGGAATATTTTATTTTTTTAGCTCCACAATGTTTTGACCAACCACCTTGTTCAAAAAAGGAGGTGTCTATTGATTTTATGTTTCATCTTCCTCATTCTCTTGATCAATGCAGATATTTGAGAATTCTTCAATGGTTTGCAAAAATCTCTTGAGCTCCAGGTCATCACTAAAAACCTACCAATGCTTAACATTGTATGGTATAGTTGTCTTGTGCCTAACCTCCACCTCATATTTGACATTTGGACCAATAAGAGGCCTAAAGGTACTCACAACCAGGGCTAGAGAATCTTCCCTCTGATTGGCATCTCTAGGGATAAAGGAAATATTAAATGCTAGAATGAAATT
>JZKD02S1948699.1:297435-309733 GCA_000966675.3 Picea glauca | reverse complement strand
TGGGCGACTTTGTGTGGGTCCCCCGAAACATCAAAAGGATCTACACCGTAGATCTGAGAGAAGTCTAACCGTTGGATTTCACTTTGAATGGACGTGGACACATGGGTGTGTACCATGTGCCAATGGGTCGAGAAGAAAAGCGAGAGTGGTGGGACACGATGACGTCACCGAGGGTGACATGGACCCTCCTAAACATGCCATGCATGACCATGGTTAAGGGCAACAACTGTGTTGTGGGCCTGGAGGGTAAGGAGATAGAAATTTCGAAAGTCAAGGATTGAAGCGACAAGAGACTTGGAGTCACTGCTTCATGAACTCCCGGGTACCGAAGACCCAAAAATCGAAGTGTCAAAATCCTGAAATCCCTACCTTGGTTGGCGACAGCTTTGCTGTGGGCCCAAGGGGAGAGAGGTTGGAAATTTGGGAGATGGGAGTTCGAGAGGGAAGTGAGTACGAGAACCTCTAGGGACCAAAACCCCGAAACCCGAAAGCGAGTATGAGAGTCTCGTGGACCAAGACCCCAAAACCAGAAGTCCAGAAATTTGCAAAGCCAAACAGAGCTCAGAAAACTTAGTGGATTCGAAACGTTTTTATTATTGACGGTGGTTTATGAATGTTGAAGTTTTATTAAGGGTTTAAGGCCTGACAAACTTCAGTTGACTCCATGTTGTCTGTGCAGAGTTCAATGAGTGTCAGGACAGTCGAGTATAGAAATGGAAGAGGTGCAGATTGCCTCTGAATCAGAGGGTGAAAGAGAAGGAAGGGATGTCAACCTGGGAGTCAAAGGATGGAACTCCAATGGGCATGGAAGAGAATTGGATAAGGAAGGACATATGATGAAACTCATTGAAATATTGCAGAAAGATGCCCAGGTTCACCAAGCTGATAGCCGAAAGCTCATGAGAGTCAGGGATCAACAGGGTGAATTCAACTTAAAAATTTTGAAGAGCCTGGAAAGAATAGAAAGGAAATTGGAGAAGGGGAGTGACTCAAGAAATACATAGAGTTGCAGGACTCCTGAGAGGAAAAGAAGATCAAGAAATGTCAGGACCCCTGAGAGGAGAAGAAGATCGAGGAGTGGTAGCAGACATCATCGTCGCTCACCAAAGCATTCCAGTAGGGAGGCACATAGTAGTTCAAGCCCATCCCCTACCCAAAAGCACAACAGATATGGGATGGATGAATTGAAATGGGAGATGAATAAGATTAATCCTCCTACATTTGATGGAGAACATAAGAAAGAGGAAGATGACGAAACATGGTTGCTTGGCATGAGGAAATATTTCCAACTACAGAATTATTCCTCTCGTGCAGAAGGAAGAATTGCGATGTATCAACTAAAAGGAAAAGCATCCATGTGGTGGAATCAGTTTGTGTAGGTGCAGCACATTAGAGAGAAAGATATCACTTGGAAGGAGTTCAAGAGGTATTTCAAGAAGAAATACCTGACTAAAAGATACTATGACAGAAAGATGAAGGATTTCTTCGAACTCAAGCTAGGCAACATGACCATTGATGAATACGAACGAAGTTTCTTGGAACTACTGAAGTATGTTCCATTCATCAAGGATGAGGCTGTCAATATTCAGAGGTATCTGAGTGGACTGCCACCTGCCATTGGTAACAAGATTCAGTATGATGATCCTAAGACTATGGAAGAAACAATAAGAAGGGCTAAATGCTTATATGAACAGCAAAGAGAAAATCCTACCTTTTGGAAGGCTTGGGATGACCAGAGGAAGTTTAAGAAGGAACAGAGGCATAAGGGAAACAAACCTCCCTTTTTCAGAAATAGTCCTCGAGGAAATCTATCATTTAGAGAGCCGAGAACGACTAAAGTGGGGGAACAAAGGCAGAGACAGACGCCCATTCAGTGTTGGGTCTATAAAGGGAACCACAAATACAGAGATTGTCCCCATAAAAATGGCAAAGCAAGAACTGTCCATAATGTTCAACAAGTTGAAACAGTGGAGGACATGGGCAGTAGAATGCTAAGGATCTATGTGGCCCTGGACAACAAGCAAGATGAATTTCAATTGCACATGATTGAAGTGGAAGGTATGATTAACAACCAACCATTTATTATTTTAATTGATTCAGGGGCTAGCCATAGTTATGTAGATCCTAGGGTGGTGTAAAGTTTGTATTTATCAAGAAGAAAACATGAAAAGTCTTGGTTAGTGTAGTTGGCTATAGGAACCAAGAGGAAAGTCATTGAGTTGGTTAAGTCGTGTCCTGTGGACATGAAAGGATTGAGCACTAAGGATGAATTGAATATTCTGCCTTTAGGCTCTTATGACTGCTTAATTGGGATGGACTGGTTTGACTAGAACCATGCCCTTCTAGACTATCGTAACAAGAAGATTACATGTATGGACAAGGAAGGGAATCGAAAAATAGTCAAAGGGATTCCCAGAGCTGTGGTGGTTAGAGAAATCTCAGAAATGTAGCTGAAGAAGTGCTACATAAAAGGCTGTCAATTATTTGTAGCCCGTGTGGAAGAAGAATCCAAAGATGAAGTCCCAAATATTGGAGACCATGAAGTACTTACAGAGTTTGAAGACGTATTTCAAGAGGTACCTGGACTACCTCCGAAGAGAGACATCATTTTTTCTATAAATTTGATGCCTGGAGCAACTCCAATGTCGAAAGCTCCTTATAGAATGAGTACGCCAAAGATGAAAGAGTTGCAATTGTAGCTTGAAGAGATTCTAAAGAAGGGGTACATTCACCCCAGCGTGTCACCTTGGGGTGCCCTGGTCCTATTCGTGAAGAAGAAGGACGGGATATTGAGGCTATGCATTGATTTCTGACAGTTGAACAAAGTAACTGTCAAGAACAAGTATCCTCTGTCAAGGATCGACGATATTTTCGATCAATTGAAAGGTGCGAAAATATTTTCGAAGATGGATCTCAGATTGGGATATGACCAGGTAAGAATAAAGGATGAATACATCAACAAGACTGCCTTTAGAACAAGGTATGGTCATTATGAGTTCACAGTGGTACCTTTTGGGCTGTCAAACGCACCTGTTGTTTTTATGTGCTTGATGAATGGTGTATTCAGGGACTATCTAGACAAGTTTGTCATAGTCTTAATGTATGAATTTTTGGTGTATTCCAAGTCAGAAGCAGAGCATGAACAACACTTGATGATGGTGCTGAAAGTGTTGAGAGAACACTAGCTGTATGCCAAGTTGAGAAAATGCTCATTTTATCAAAGGCAGATCCATTACTTGGGGCACACTATTTCAGAAGAAGGGATCGTTGTGGATCCTGAGAATTTTGAGGCCATCAGAGAATGGTCAGCGCCAAGGAATGTGGCAGAAGTTAGATCCTTTATGGGTCTAACGGGCTATTACAGAAGGTTTATAGCAGGTTTCTCCAAGATATCTCACCCTCTCACTTCCTTGCAAAGGAAGGAGAAAAAGTTTCAGTGGACTGAAGAGTGTGAGAAGAGTTTCTAGCGATTGAAGCAGTTGTTAACCAACACTCCAATCTTGAGGATTCCAGATCCAAATATGGATTTTGTGGTGTGCACAGATGCATGTAAGGAAGGGTTGGGAGGAGTTCTCAGCCATAATGAATTTTTAATCTGTTATGATTCCAGGAAGCTGAAAGAGCATGAAACGAATTATGCCACTCACTATTTGGAGTTGACAGCAGTCATTCATGCTCTGAGGAAATGGATACATTACCTCATGGGAAGAAGGTTTGAACTTAGAACAAACCATAATGGTCTGAAATACTTGTTTGATCAACCAACCTTAAATGCTAGACAAAGTAGGTGGCTGGAATTTCTCTGTGAATACAAATTCGATATCAAGCATATCAAAGGGAAGGAAAACAAGGTGGTTGATGTACTCAATAGAAATGTGCATGGATTACATGCTACAACCATTAGCATGTACAAGAATGATATTAAAGATAGAATTTTGGAAGCTGCAAATGAAGATTTGCAGTACAAAGACTTGGTAGCAAAGCTACAGTAGAGCGAGAGACCACAAAAAGAGGGAAATTACATCTTGGGAGCTGATGGAATACTTTTGTATAAAAACAGAGTGTATATACCCAATGTCCAGGAATTGAAACTTGTGATTCTAAAAGAAATGCATAACGTGACTTATGTTGGACACCCTGGATATCAGAAGACTGCAGCAGCAATCAAAAGCCATTACTTTTGGCTGGGTATGAAGAGAGAGATCGTTGAATACATCGCCAGATGTATGGAGTGCCAGAAAGTTAAAGCTGAGCATAGGCACCCAACAGGGTTGCTGCAACCTTTGCCCATTCCTGAATGGAAGTGGGAAGTGGTGACCATGGATTTTATTATAGGATTTCCCAGAACGAGCAAGCAACATGATTCAATCATGGTTGTGGTGGACAAGCTTACAAAATATTCCCATTTTATTTCATTGAAAACCACTCACAAGGCAATAGATGTTGTTGATATCTTCTTAAAAGAAGTGGCACACTTGCACGGAATTCCTAAAATGATTGTGTCTGATAGGGACCCAAAATTCACCTTGAATTTCTGGAAAGGACTGTTCAAAGGATTTAGAATGACTCTGAATTTTAGTACAGCATATCATCCCGAGTCTGATGGACATACAGAGAGGGTGAACAGAGTAATAGAGGACATGATGAGAATGTACGTGATGGGAAAACCATCAGGATGGGAAGACTACCTGCATTTGGTAGAATTCGCCTACAATAATGGGTATCATGCATCATTGAAGCTGAGCCCATTTGAAGCACTTTATAGAAGAAAGTGAAACACTCCAGTGAGTAGGGATAATCCAGTTGACAAAGAAGTAGTTGGGCCAGAGTTTCTTAAGGATATGGAGGACCAAATGATAAAAATTAAACAGAATTTGAAAGCTACCCAGGACAGGAAGAAAAGTTATGTTGATAAGAACAGAACCCACAGAGAATTCAAAGTGGGTGATCATGTTTTCCTGAAAGTGAAAACTAACAGTAGTTCCCTGAAGCTAGGAAGTTGCACCAAGTTGGTAGCCAGATTTTGTGGGCCATTTGAAATCCTAGAAAGGATTGGGCAAGTTGCATATAATCTTTCATTATCTGCATCTATGACTGTACATAATGTGTTTCATGTTTGATTGCTTAAGAAATATATACCTGATGCTAATCATGTTATCGATTGGAATGTGATTCAGGTGGAACCAGAAGGTGTCATGCAAGTGCATCATGTGCGCATATTGGACAGGAAAAACAAACAGCTCCAAAATCAAGCTATAGGGCTTGTAAAGGTCCAGTGGACCTAGTACAGTCCCGAGGATGCAACATGGGAGCATGAATATGTTATGCGGGTAGAGTACCTGCATCTTTTTGAAAATTTTGAAAAGCTTGCAGATGCAGTGTAGAGTTGCACTGAGGACAGTGCAGAAATAAGGGGAGGGGGATTGTAATGTCCCCAAGGCCGAGCCCTATTGTAAATCATGCTTTGGAAATGAATTTTAATTATGTTTTATAGGCTGGTGAGCCAAGTTTATATAAGTTGGTGGGCTTATGTGATTGTTAGGCCAGAGAGCCTAAGTGTTGAAGGCCAAGAGCCTGCTTTTGTATATGTAATCATGCAGAACATTAATAAAAATATAAACACTATTGCATGCAGACCGACCATGATGAATGAGTGATGGGGGACTAAGCTTCCAAAGAGTAGGAAAGAGATTAGGGGCTGGAAGGTGGGAAGAGGGGCTAAGTGTTGAGCCTAGGGGCTTAAGTCCTTGGGGAATAATATTTTAATATTATTCTAAAAGACATGTGAATAATATGTTTTATCCTAAGTTATTTTTGGAAGGACAAGCAAGTTCCAAATGGAAGGAACGCATGCTGAAGGAACACATGCAGTTGCATGGGTGATAAGTGTCAACCCAGGCGCATGCAAATAAAATGGCTGAGATGATCCATGTTGGGGGTTCCTCCTCCATTCCACTGTCGACCATCTGAACGTGAGTCCCATCTAACCCTTGCAAGATACCCTCGTGAAATTCTAAAACTGGGGAAAAGGTCTATGTTGATTCCTAAGGAAGCCGATACATTCCTTGCCTGATAGTTTGAGTCTGTGCGTGGGATCTCTGTACACCTTGTGCAATCCCGAAACCAAAACCGTGAGTCTATTTCATGATTGTTGAGCCAGTTTGGGAAGCTTGTGTCTGTTTTCCCAGTTGGTTGTTGTGGCCACGCAGTGCTGGACTGCGCGTGGCTTACTGGCCAGTGTGAGTTCATGCTTAGCCTGTGTATAGCCTCTCTCCAGGTGAGGGAGGTGATTTTTTTTAGAAGAGGCAGGTTTTCAGGCCCGTGAACAACTCTCTCCAGGTGAGAGAGTTTGCTGGGAAGTGGTTTCTTCCAGAGAGTGTCCAGCACCAGCTTCGGGCTCTGAGACTTCCTGATCCAGCCTATTGCTGAGACCCAGAGAGGGAGGTGTAGCACCAATGGACTTTGCTTGTGAAGGTGTATACTCTCGGGCGGAACGTGCATGTGGGGAATGAGATTCTGGGAGTAGTGGGCCTAAGATCGCATCCTGAGAAAAATCCTTCCAGTCATTCTATGTTGTTTTCCCTGTAACCTCAGCCTAGCCTAGGATTCCTTACCTTGGGGTGGAGCTTATTCCCAGCTCGGGGGTGACCCACTGTTGAGCTTGATGAGCTGCGTGGTATAAGGCTGGGAGGTTCGTGGAAGGCCTGTACGTGGTTGGTGGAATTACCACCATTTCAAGATAAGTACCAGATGATGTTTTAATTACTTTTCTACATGTCTGTGTAGTTATATTTATCATGTATTATGTTGGGCATACAAATTAATGTTAAAGCCATTGATTATTTATAATAACAGTAATTCTTATGGTTACTCTGAGTTTTAAATGTGTTTATTTTTCTTAAATGCATGTCTTATATATAGAATTAAGTATGAGATTGTTATTCCATGAAGTAGTGCCTGCCCGGCCTGGAATTGGGGCGTAACATAACTGAAGCTGATAATTGAAGTGGGGAAACTCCATAACAAAAGTCTTCAAAAGTTGTGGTTGGTAGTTGATTTTGCATGGATGTCTGGGTATACTAAAACCGAAGACCAATCTGGAACACAGGTGGATCAAATGAGATAAGTCCTGAATTCCTTTCGCTTTTGACAACAATAGACCTTTTATATTATCTCTTTCAAGAACATGCATGTTTTTTTATACTTCTTTTGCAGCTTCTGGTACTTTGTTTTTATCTTAGTGTGCTTCATTTCAAGATCCTACTTTTGTTGTTGTAGACTCTAAATTTTCTTCTTCAGAACTTGCACCTGTGGTTTTCATCCATCTCCCTGACAGTTTCAACCTTTGGTTTGATAAATGTATTTACCTTGCTTCCATCCTTGAGCCCATGTTCTTCCTCTGTAACAGGTTTGTTGAGGTCAATGGAAAACTGAGCTTTCCTTGGCCTCATTTCATATCTAGGTGCTTTCTCGGATTTTATGTCAACTACCTCTCTCACAGGTTCCTTCATTTTCAATAATTTTCCTTTGATCTCTAGTTTGGCCTCATGTGGAACCTACTCAGGAACTAGTTTTTCATCTCGATTTAGGTCATCAGAGCCCTACTCAAGGTTTGGAAAAAAATCCATTACATGTTTTTTTGATTCCATATATGTAGGGTAATTTTTTTTTACAACATCATACTTTATACCTGAGGTCTCCCCTTTATTGTATTTCTTCTTTTCCTTTTCTCCTATCATCTCTTTCAATGATGGATAGCCATCTCCTCCATATTTTCAAATCCACAGATGTCCTGTTTAGTGTCCTCATACTCAATTACTATGGGTTGTTGGTATTTTAAGGATGGATTAAACAGTGCTATGCAATTCAACCTCAATTGATTTGTGATCCTGGTTCTTCTGTTAGGTTTACTGGGAATTCTAGGGATGTCTCTCCCTTTCCTATTTTTACTCTTCTTGGCCTCGTGGGATTCCTTAATCAAGGTGTCTACAGGCACAAACTCTGTTGCAACCATATCAGGACTGGGTTGTTTATACTTACTATGCCTGCTTTTGTTTGACCTAGTAGTCTTATCTTGATGCATGGTATTGGGCACATGCTTCTCTTCAGAATTTTCAGGTGATAGTGGGCCTACTGGAATTTCTCGTTCTCCTTCAGGTATGATATAATTCCTGACATACACTTTGCCACTCTCCATCTTTCTTTGTTTTGTTGTAGAGGACCTTAACTTCCTTCGAGGTATTTCCTCTCTTGGTGGAGTAATTGATCTGGCCTTTTGGATCGGGTTACCCCCTTTTTAGATGTAGTATTTTTGTTTCTATCTTGTTGGGTAACTTTCAATGACCACCCAGGTTCATGAGAAACCCTAATTTCTTGGTTACCCTTGTCCTTTTTTTCTTTTGACTATTGATCAACTTCATGTTCCTCTTGTTGTTGATTTTTTCCCTGTCCTTATTCTTGTAACACTACAAACTGTAGAAAATACTTCCAGGGAATTTCTATTTCATATAAATCAAAGAGAACCAAAATTTTAATGAAACCCTGGTGATATAAACTTCTATGAGCATATTCAGAGTGATTCTAGACCCTTTTAGAGATTTTTATTAAGCTTTTAAGCAAATAGAAATGAAGGTTTAATTGCTTGTCACCATTTAAATGCATAAGGAATCGAAGGTGATAACAATGAATGATCCAAAAAATACCTTCACATGTGATATACCTTTGGAATATGGTGAGAATTCTCTGCCAGTCTTATTTAATCCACACAAATGAGATTCTCTAACTCCAATCAGGGTTTTGGTGTTCTCCCACCAGAAATTTCTTGCAGATCTCAGCAGGAAGCTTACCCTTTTTAAACCATCTTTCACAACTAATTGGAAGAGCACAGGTCCTCAACAATAAAATTCTTTGTAATATGAATGGTGGTGTCCCTGATTTGGGTTTGAAACCCATCGAAATTTTGTGCAAAGAGAAAGGCCACTCTTGCATGATGCACATTGAAAGTGAAGATGAAATCAAGCCATTATGATCTAATGAATATGTATCTTATTTCTAGAATGGCTTCGATTATTTTGATCCCATGTGTCTTTGTTCGGTTCAATTTCCAACTCTCTTGAAGAGACACCATTGCATTCTAGTTGCTTCTATTGGAAGTGATGACCATTGTATGTGTTGTTTCAAGTTCCTTTACCACCTACAATAATTATTTCACATGACCCTGCAATAATAACAGTTCAAGGCACAAACCTGATTGATCCTTGGCACAAAGTATGTAATGATGGTTAAATTGGTGGTAACCCGTGTGATCTCAATTGTCCAAGGACATGCACACACATGTGAGGTGCCAACACAACTTAATTCAAACTTTTAAATTTTTCTGAACGTTAAAACTCATAAAAAAACATGTTTTTTTTTATGTTTGCAAGAATGGGGCCATTCTTGCAATCAATGTATTTTTGCATCAAAGGCCTAAGTTAGCATGTTACCAACCCATAACCATGGTGATGTGTCTTATTCAATTCAAATCATGACATGTATTAACCTTGTAAAGAGAAAGGAAATGATGAAAAACAAATAGGAAGAGGAAAACAGATCAAAATGACTCAACATATCATTTAAAAGAAACTAAGAAAGAATTAGGTTGATAGATGGATGGGCTGATGGACGAAAATAAGGAAGAGGTGTATACCTAGGATTTAACACGTGGTACTAGTTGACTTCATATCTTAGTAGTTCATATTATATGGATTATTCCCATGTTTTGAGGAAGAAACATGCCAGAGGAGATGGAATGTAATGTATCTAGGGAGGATAATATGGAGTACCTAGGAAGGTACATAAGGGGATAATGAATGTAATGTGGTGATATAGGTGGACATCGGTGGAATCCCACCTATTCCACTAGCTCAACATATAATTTCCTTTTTGGAATCCCACCTATTCCACTAATTTCAACATATATCCTACTAGGGATTGTATATTTTACTATTTGTGTGATCTATGAAAACCTGTGTGTCCCCTTTGAAGATTATCGTTTTGATCCCAAGTTTGAGGGTGTTTGTTATTTCCATTCTTAGAGCTTAAAACTTCATATTATTATTTGTTTTGTAGTACATTAGCTTAAAGTTATTGATTTACATATATTCATCATCAATGGGCATGTTACGTGTTTGTTATGATGTGATAATTACATGTTATTTTTGAATTTATCGATATGATGTGATGATTGGTGTTCTTATGTTACACATGCATTTATCATCGTGAATAACACATGTATGATCCATTGTGACATTAATGGTCTATAATTGTGTATGTGCATAATGAAAAAATAAGGTACATGTGTTGGGAAAGTTATATTCTTTATTATCTTATGATAATAAAGAAAAATTATGTTTTGAACATGAAATAATTATGATGCAATGCTTCCAATGGCCCTGAACACTAATAACCACTTCACTTTTCATGTGGGTGGGGTGGTTGAGAGTGTTCTCTTCATCCACCATTTCCTTGATTTATGGAACTAAAAGGAGCTTCATGGGTTATCTTCATCGAAGAACAACTAGGTCAGTGGCGATTATGGCCTTGGGAACGAAGGTCTTTGAGGGGACGGATTTTGTTGCACTATTAAACTTAATTTTACAAAACACTTCAATTTAGACACCTTCATCTCATCTATATTCACTTCCTAGGGAGCTTTGTGGTAGGAGAGGTTTGGGTGGGTGAGGCCACCTCTTGGTTGACCTAGGTCATGAGTGGTCATAGATGTGATGATCCATTATTTGAGAGTGAAAGTAGGTGTTATGATAGTTGATATATTGCACTAGTACGTTGTGGATCCAGTTACCAACTTTGACGAGCACAAATGTTTTGAGGTATTTAGAAATTTAAAGCTTAATGTGAACTCCATATTGAGGAAAAGGGTGCAAAAATCACTAAGGCTCATGGAAGATAACTTCCCCTAGAGGGGACACAATCCATTTTAGGGCTATCCATAACTTCATCGGGAGGCTTATGAAATCCACTTAGACTAGGAAAGTTAGTTAGGGAATTTTTTCAATTTAAAAATCAATAGTTCAATGGCCTCAAGCATGGTTTCATGAACATGTGTCGAGTAATTGAACTAAAATTGGAATAAACCTTTGGTTAGAGTGAAAGTATGGGTGCAATTCTATTTGTATGGCTCCCATACTTCTCAAATCCATTGTTGAATGATCAATTTAGGAAGCACCCTCTTGTTGAAGTAACTCAATATGGATCCCACCGTTAATGAACTACATAAAGTATCGTATTCAAAATTGTAAATTTCAATATTAGGAATAGGGTCATTACCTCATGATACATATTTGGATCAAATTTCTGAGGAGCCTTCAACAATCTGCACTATCTAGACTAATAACAATACCAAAAATGAAGATAGATTTTTGAGGGGAGGCCATATTACCTCTCCTATGATAGAAAGGTTATACTCAAATAGGGCCACTATGCCATAGCTAATGCAATAAGGTTGTGTAATTACTTTACAACAACCCAAAGAATCAAAATTTCTTAAGTCATAGCTCAAAATTTATAGCCAAGGTTTCAGAGGTAACTTATGTTACATCAACAATGGATGTAGTGAATAATGTTGTATTTTTCCAATTTATGAATTGAGTTTTTTCATCTTTATTATTTCCACATTCAATTAATATTTTTGAGTTTTTAATATATTTGTAATAATATTTTTTGAATTTCTTTTCATTTTTAAATCATATAAAAGTGTTGGATAGTGTATCACTTTGATTGAGGAGGATCATTTCATATATTTGTAATATATCTTTTCATTGCATTTGTAATATATTTTCATTTTCATTTTGTATATTATTTTCCAAAATGTAAAATGTATCGAAAATATTCCATTTAATGTTTCATAATTATTGGAAGGATTAAAAAAAAGATCTATTATAAGAAACATTTTAATAGTGTATATGGATTTTTTAGTGTATAAATTATGTTACTTAATGTGGAATGAAAAGTTTTATATGCATTCTACTATGATTTATAATGGAGGTAAAGGATCAAAGATTAGAAAATGAACCTTGGGAAGGAAAAACTACATTTATGTAATAAGTTTCGGTCAATAATGTTTACATTAGTTATTTGAGATTTACATATAATATAT
This sequence comes from Picea glauca, assembly GCA_000966675.3. Classification (NCBI taxonomy): domain Eukaryota; kingdom Viridiplantae; phylum Streptophyta; class Pinopsida; order Pinales; family Pinaceae; genus Picea; species Picea glauca. The sequence goes on along the minus strand of JZKD02S1948699.1, from coordinate 297,576 downwards.
GTTATGACTTTATTTGTATTTTTAACATTAAACTTGCTTGGTATAAAATATAAATGTTGTAGTAAATGATTTATTGAAATTGAATTATTGTGATCCATTTTAATATAGTACATTTCTTTAATATATAATATTTTAAATTCA
>JZKD02S1948699.1:267536-278117 GCA_000966675.3 Picea glauca | reverse complement strand
ATATATATATATATATATATATATATATATATATATATATATATATATATATATATATATATATATATAAGTATGGTTGTCTACTTCCACTGGACAATATACAACCTATTTAAAAATCATATACAATGGCTTAGGCTTATGCTATAATTATGTAGGAAAATCCAACTATATTTAAACATCAATAAATGCATATTTGTTACACCAATTGGAATCATGTTAGGACATGTGGTATGTAAATATGGAGTAAAGGTCGACATGGAAAAGATTAAAATTATTCTCGACTTAAAGTCCCTCGTAAACTAAAAACAAAATCAAAATGTTCATGGGACACACTAGATACTATAGAAAGTTTATACGCCACTATTTGGACATCACATTTCCAATGGATGAGCTTCTACGGAAAGAAATTGAGTTTATATGGAGCCAAGATTGTTATAAATCCTTTGAATTTATAAATAAGAAGCTAGTCGAAGCTCCAACACTAAAATTTCATGATTGGTTGAGAAGGTTTCATGTACATGTTGACTCGTCCAATGTTGTTTTCAGGTTGGTCCTAGCACAACCATACGATGACATTGTCGATCATCCAAATGCATACGCAAGTCAAAAATTGAACAAATAAGAAAGAAACTATTCGACCATGGAAAGAGAAGCCTTATCAATGATATTCTCTCTAAAAAAGTTTCATCATTGCTTACTTTCCAATCCATTCACATTTTTTTATAGACCATCAATCATTGAAATATTTGGTTAATAAATCGATCCACCAAGGAAATATTTGTTTTTGGCTACTTTTATTTTAGGAGTTTGAGTTCAACATAATCATATGACCTAGAAAAAAGAACGTCCGACTCAACCACTTGTCACGACTTGAAACGGGAGAAGACTCGATAGGAATCAATGACAGCCTCCCAGATGCACTCTTATTCTGAGTTGAATCTTCTCCTAAGTATTTAGAAGATACAAAAAGATTCTTAGAAGAAAGAAAGGCTCCAAAAGATCTCCTGAAAAACAAAAAGAAAGTGCCAACCTTAAAATTTTCACCTTTCAAATCATAAATGGGTATCTGTATAAAATGGGAACCGATGACGTCCTAAGGAGATGCATTCCTTAACATTAAATGGAAGACATAATTAATGAGGCTCATGCAGGACCAACTAGGGGTAACTTCCAGGATGACACGACATCCAGGAATATACTGCAAGTAGGCATGTTCTAGCTGACTCTTCATAAAGACTACCAGGATAAAGTTATAAAATGTGATAGTTTTCAAAGGCTTGGGCGACCTATGTTGAAAAATGAAATGCCTCTAAGTTCAGTAAATCCTAATAGATAATTTTAAATATGGGTCGTCAACTTTGTTGGGCCCTTTCCATAGAGGGAAAGAAGAACTGATGCTAAGTATATCATCATTGTTTTAGAATATGTGACTAAGTGGGAAGAAACTGAGTCAATCGAATCATGTACAAAAGAGGTCGCATAAAAATTCATCTAAGATAATATAATCACAAGGTTTGGTTATCCTCTTACACTAATTAGTGACCATTTCACACAATTTGTGAATGAAATAATTAAAATCCCACAAGATAAATCGTTGATCGACCATGTACAAAGGGAAACCTATCACCTACAAGCAAATGGGGTGGTTGAATATTTTAACAAAATGTTACATAAAGGACTCACAAATATTTGTGATATCAACAAAGACAAATGGGACGAGAATATTCCTACAGTTATATGGGAATATAGATAAGAATACAAATGATCGACAGGTCAAACTCCATTCAATATCGTCTATGGACAAGAAGTTGTTATTCCCTAAAACTCTTGGACCAACTCTCACGAGGTTGCAACTATAGAAAATTTTGACAAAATAAAAAGTATGAATGAACATCTATACCAATTGAACAAGTTGGAGGAAAGAATACTAATCATAATGCATCATCAGGAAGTCTAGACACAACCATAGAAAGCGTGGCATGACCGACATATAAATAAGAAGGATATAAAAAATGGAGATTTAGTTATGTTGTATGACGGTCCTATAAAAGGTAAACCAAGAAAACTAGAGACAACATGGCTTGGGCCTTATGTTGTCGAAGATATTCGATCAACCAAAGTGGTCCAAATCCAAATACTATTGGGGAACCCATTCAAAAAAAATAACTAATGGTACCTGTCTAAAAAAGTATCATCATTGAAAGATATGAACCATGTTGACAAAATATAGCAAGGAAATGCCAATAGGGATGAAAATATGACATTTTGGTTGGAATCGAGTCAATATCGACCAATCATATACTTATGGAGGAAGAAAGGAGAAAAACCATTTATCATCTTAATGGGAAAGCATCAATGTGGTGGGATTTGTTGATTTTTTGGAAACTTCGAAAGGTAATTGTCCAAGCTGGAAACCAAAAGACACCCCAGAATATGATGAAATAGCACAGAAATCTGGTCAGCCTAGTAATTTTCCATTTAAAATTCTAGAAACAAGAAGTTGGCCACAAAAATAACCTTCTTGATTGGTAAATTTGGCCCATAAAGTACAGTGGCGAATTAGTATAAATAGCCCATCGAATTAGCTCATTTTCACTCGATAGTTTCTCTCCTCTTACACAAAATTTTGCAGATCAAGAAGGAATATGAGTTGCAACAAGGAATACATTTTCTCTTGGGTTTTATCTCTCTCTTTGGCTCATTATATTCTCAAGGTACTCTCTCTCTCTCTCTCTCTCTCTCTTGCTAGAGATATTTTGTCTATTGCATGGATATTATTCTTTGTATCAACAGAAGAGTCTTATGCTAAGGTTTCTAGGGTTTGGTATTTTAGTGATCTTAAAATATTGTTCTTAAGATTGAAAAGCTTTCTTCTAGAGAAAAGTTGTCTAGGTTTTTCCTGTGAGAGGGTTTTCCCGGGATATATCTTGTGTCACGTGTGCATGGTTATATTTTTGTGATCTTGTAATTAGGTTGATATTTTCAATGTGCAATTATTCTATTATTTTGAACATAATAAACTAATTGTCAATATATGAAAATAAGATTAAACTTCAACATGGTATCAGAGCTAGACTAGTAAAGAGTCATTGCACAAGCAACAATAGATGATATTTGAAGAAGTATTGAATTCTGGGGTTGAAACTTTCCATTTGAAGTGTGCCCTACCTTAAGAAAGTATTCCCTATTCCAGCGCACCTCCTAGTGCTGTCAGATTGTAGTTTTGATGAATTTGAAGTTTCATGGTTTGGAGGCTTATTCAAGATGAAGACTCGTTTCAAAGTAGAAGACAGATTTGAAGGTGCCACTAACTTCAGAGAATGGAAGACTAATATACTTCTTATCCTAGAATAAAGTGATCTTCTGGATTACATAAAAGAGGACATTCCTAAGCTAGAATAAGATGAAGAGAAGAAATAAATAATGAAGAAATAAGATGAAGATGAAGAAATAAATAAGGACCAAAAGGATCTCGGTAGACTCTATTAGAAAACATTTGATTCCACACATTGTAGAACTAAATAATGCCAAGGAGATGTACAAGGCCTTGGTAAAATTATTTGAAAGCAAGAACATCAACAAAAAGTTAGCTTTAACAAATTAACTCTGATGCATCGAAATGTTGAAGACATATTCAATCAACACATACTTAACAAATATCTATGGGATAAGATATCAACTTAAAGCTATTGGAGATAATGTTCTATATGAAAAAGTTGTCACTATATCTCTTAATGGATTACCAATATCATGGGATCCATTTATTCATAGCATATGTGGACATGAAAAGTTACCAAAGTTTGAAAAACTATGGTCTTATTGTGTTCAATAAGAAACCAAAATGCTATCCAAAGAAAACTTGTGGAAAACTTCAAAAGAAGAAGAAGAGAAAGATTTTGCAACCCATGAAAGAAAATGGAAAGGGAAATTATGGAAGAAGAATACAGGACCATCAAAAAAGAAGAGGGATCTTTAAAAGATCCAATGCTACATTTGTGATGAATTTGGTCACTATCCTAGATATTTCCCTCAAAGATAAAGAAAAGAAAAGCAACATGCATCGATAACCGATGTTAATCCATAGAAGAAGGATAAAATCGATGATGATCCCTAGAGCGATTATTTATACTAAAATACATCAAGAGGAATTCTACAGATAGTAAGTATAATATAGTTATTTTAATTTTATTTTGTAGTGGACCATTTTTCCTGGTACTTGATCCCATTTCTAAGTAGGTATTTTGATTCATTTTTATCCATTTTCCCTGTATGGGAGGCCATATTTTATTTTTGGTATAAGGGTCATTATCCCTAGTATGGGAACACTTATCTTTAATTTTGCAGAGGGGTCACTATCCCTGGCACGGGAGCCCCATTGTTTTAGGTTAAGAACAAGAAATTTATGACAATAGAACAACAATTTTGGAAGGACTCGTATGGAGTCATTTGGATCAAAGGAAGAGTCATGGAAAGTCAACCTTAAGGTTTTATAAACTCGGAAGGATTCAATGATTAGGAAGAATCCAACATGGTTTTGTGACACTTTGCAGGATGCAAAGGAACTTGCAGCAGATAACAACATGGTTCGAGGATTCTCTCAGATAGAGGGAGTTGACTTCAAAGTTTGAGATGAAGATATTGACTGAATGTGTTGGGATTGAAAGTGTGCCAAGGACCAGATGATATCTTCAGTGAGGATACTGAAGAGGTTTAGTATGATGGGCTAGAAGTCCATGGAAACACCTATGATGACACATCTAAAGAAGTTGTGTGACTGGATAGAATTTTGATTTGCAGAGAGAACCTTGTATATGGTTGAGCCATGACCATATTATTGGATTACAACACAACATGCAGGTACTTGTGGTGTGGTACATATAGATATGATTTCTCTCCAATGATGAAGTGAGGTTGCAGTGATACACAAATTTTTGGATTGGGAGTGTAGAGTATATATCAAGCACATGGGGTGCTATTTTAGCTTGAGGATCGAGCATGATTTCCAGACAAGAAGGGAAGAAGATATATGTATCTCTCATATATCACATATAGTGATGAAAATCATGAAGCAGGGTGGATTTTGAAGGATCTTGCAAGATTTCACTAGAGACATGGTGTAAGAGGGAGCAGTGAGGCTCCAACACATATCCACAAATGATAAGAAAACTAACATTTTCACCAAGCCTCTGTTAGGGACAAGCTTGAAAGGAATTCAAATGTTTCCCTCAAAGAGTGTTGATGATTGTAGTATCAGGAAGACATCCCAATATTGATCATACATACTTGATCATGCGAGAGTGGCCTCTATGTAATATTGGATGGACTGAATATTTGAGTTGCTACTAGATCTCCAAGAGGAAAGTATTGAAAATAAATTCCAAGATTGGTTAGACAGACTTAACCATGTGGGAATGATTACAAGGTAGTCTTTGATGTATTAAAGGCTTGGGACCTTGGTATAGTCTTCAATGGATTAAAGACTCGAGGCCCAACATAGTACTCAATGGACTGAAGGCTTGGGACCCTTGTATAGTATTCGATGTATTGAAGACTTAAGGCTCGACATAGTCTTTGATGTACTAAGTTCTTGATGGACTGAGGACTTGTTGTCCCTTGACCAAGTTTTGAGGATCCTTGCTCATGTTTGACCTATTTTTTTGACTTTGAAAGGCTGTCGAAGGCGGAGTGAAATACGAAGAGGAGATCGCAGGATCTCGGCCCCTTTTTAGGGATTTTTTGGTTTTGGGCTTATGTAACAGGTATGGGGATGTTGGCCCATGGGTTTACCCATGTTTAGGCCCTTTTTGTAATGTATAAATTGAAGTCTAGGTGATGTAATAAGTGATAATGGTTTTTGGTACAGTGCTAAGTCCTAAGTACAGATTGTAAATGCTTTGTGCATGCTATGTTGAGAACTTACAGAGCTAAGTGAAAGTGACTGCAAGAGACTATGTAAAGGCTTTGTGTTGTGACCTAGCTCAGGGAAGGAGGATCTAGCAAAGTGTGCACGGATCTCCTATCCTATGTGGAGTATAATTTTGAGGCTCTATGCATGTAGTTGATTGACAGAAGATAATAAAAGATAAGAAGAGTTGGTGGACGTAGCCCCAGGCTAGGGGTGAACCATGTATACGCTGTGTTATGGTTTCTTTGTGCATTGTTTCTATTTGTTGTTCATATGATTAATGCAGTAATGTATGTTTAGATGCATTTGATATGATATCTTAGTGCTTAGTGATGTGAATGAATGCTAGATCTGATCTGTTCCCTTATTCTAAGTTCTTTTATATGTTATATCTGGTTGAATACTGCACTGCTCTATAATTAGGGTTTTCTTTGTGAAGTGAATACTTTGAACTATAACTTCTAATTGCTCTGTTAAGGTTTTGTAATCACAGACCTGTGTCCCAGCTAAGGTTGTAGACACCTGATTCCTACAACCACCATTGCCTCTACCTCGGGTGAGACTTCATCTGCTTCACAGGTGTTGTCGAAAGGGCCAGTAGTTAGGGTTTTGTTGGTGCACTATTGTAGCGTTGAACCCTGGGTCTACCCCTGTGCCAACAAATGGTTCTGTTGACGGGACCTAAAACTGTGATTGTTGGGAACTAAGAAAAGAAAGCTATATGCATAAATCTGTTGCTTTAGTGCACAATACTCTACTTAACTTGTGAATCTCTGTGCTAAGAGGAGAAGTATGATCTAAAGAAAAGAGGTAATACCTGAAAGCTTTGTACTCTAATAAAGGTAAAGTGGGAATTTGTGGTTAAAGAAGTAAGATTTGAAGGCTTTGTGCTTTGTTAAAGGTAAGAACAGTGAAAAGTTTTGATTGAAAAAGGTAAGATAAGTGGAAATTTTTGTTTCAAAAGTATGGATCTAGGTATGTTTGATAAATTTTATCCTAGCTTGAAAAGTAGGGAACAACTAGATGAAATCAGATTTGATATGAGTAGATCTGATAGAAATAATGAAAGATATGTTATTTCTATGCATAGAAAGAATGTTTGGACTAACAAATGGATGCAGGACCCTAGATTTTTTTTTTTGCAGGTTAGCTACTATGATCCTAGTGCACAATACAAGAAAGGTTGAGTATCATTTAATAGAAAGAGAGGATTAACTCTTTGTTATAGTTTCCAAAGACCGGGACATCTTGCTAAGAAATTCCCTAGTAAAATACCTAGTTGTCTTTGTTGTCAAGCTATGGATCATGAAGTTTTGGATTTCCCTAGACTGATTGCTAATCTTGAAATAATGAATATGAGACAAGAAAACCCTGAGAAAGGTCAAGAAACTGGAACCACGAAAGAACTCCAGAAAGAATTGGAGATTGTATTACCGCAAATGAAACAAACCCTGAATGATCACCAAAATATCAACATATCAGAGATCTTCAAAGAAAAAGAGTGCATAGAAACAAGAATAGGAGACTTCGACATTGACTGTGTTCTGGATGAGGAAACACAGGTGAATATCATGATAGAAAGAACTTGGGAAATTTTGGGAAAGCCTGCTATGATTCCTTCATTAGGAGGAATAACATTATTTAGAGGAAAACTAATAACTGTATGTGGAAGACTTACCCAGACATCTATGAGTACTCATGGGACTTCGACAGAGGAACAATTTGAAGTTGTTAAATTTATTGATAAAAATGCCCCATTTGCTATATTACTAGGAAAAACTTGGATTGAGAAGGATCGATCCAGAGGAAAATAAGAGGAAGTCTTAGAACAAAAGAAGAAATAATTAAAATATTTCATGACTAGGAGGATAGCGCGCTTGATTGAAGAATAGGAGAATAGATCAAAGTTGTTCAGAACCAGAAACCTGTATGTCGAAGATGAAAGAACACCAAAAGACTCACATAAGAGTGGAGCACCTACCCCAAAAAGAGAAGAAGTACTACTCTCTAACCCTGTGAAAGAATATCAACAACGCGAAGTTACTATGCCAAAAGGAGATAGGAATCAAAATGGAAAGAGGAATATCGAGAAGAAGATTACATGGAAGAAGATTACATGCAGAATGTTATAGAAGGGACTTTGCAAAAGGAAGGTTTGCAAAACTAGAACTTCACCGAGATATCAAAACAGTGCAACACGACACTTCGCCATGGTGAAGAAATATATCCGTTGAAGGCATTATGGTTGTTTGACCAATACCCCGAATGGTTAGAACAACAGTTATGGCCATACAACTCACCATAAGACCATTAGGACCACACTGCAACATATAGAAACACATTGATGAAGGCCTCTCATCCATTGGAGAGATCCGCTACACCGTTGTCTACTTATTGCGTCGACTGTTGCAGTGAAATAACTTTGGTGAATTGTATCCTAGCCAACTCATTTCTACCGTGCTATGCTTAGTGAGATCGACACCTGTTCTATTTCTATGATCACTCATTCATCCACATGAGTTATCTGATCTTAGTGTGCATGTCGGATGAGCTCAGCACCGCAAATAAAGTCTTTGAAGAAGTTCTAATCGACCTTATGGCTGAGAAGGTGATGTCCATCGAAGCTCAAGATTCATCGACGAGAGGAGTGAAAGCCTCCCCGTCGACTGTTGGTGGATCCGAACCATCTTGACCTGCAGCAAAGAAGAGAACCAAGAATCGAGATGACTTGGAAAATGCGAATTTAATCCCAACTACATCCCACCTTTGGCTGGCGCGGTAAGTCGTGATAGTGTCCCGAGGGACTTTGATTACACCATGTTTACTGTGTACCTCCCGAAGGGGATACGTGAAATTAGAAAACAACAGGATAAGATCGCAACATTAAAATTCAATGACTTCAACCTAGGGGACCGCAAGTGATCCAGGGGATCAAATTTTGCTCAAAATTCAAAGTTCTTGGAATCGCTTCAAATTGAACAGGAGCGTAGGTCTCGCCGTCATGAACCCAACGCAACTCATTTGGGTTCAAATGGATGTCGGATGAGAGAGATATCGTGTTCTGTTCAAAATGACAAACATGTAAAAAAAATGTGCTGACTGTACAGTCTGTACGGATGCTGACGTGGCAGGTCGTATGACACATGGCAGGGCCGTATGACACATGGCATGAAACCATGTGGACAGTTGGTGGCGAATGGGATGATGACATGTGGCATTATCAAGGTGAATGGTTTGGTGCCACGTGGCACCCTATTATTGGTTGGTTGTATAAAATTTATTTGGAGTCCACCGGACTCAACCCCGTGACCTCCATCTGCATGCAAAGTCTTTGCAAAGTCCACCAACCAATGCACCATAACATATTGCTTATTATATATATATGGTGAGAATTGTATTTAAGTTTGAATGCTTTCAAATTAGCACGGGGGTCGGGCTGGGGCTTAGCCCTAGCCCATGGTTATGTTGTTATGTCATATGGCCATGGTTTAAACCTTTGCGTGTGCACATTCAAACTTTAACCCCCGGTCGTATACATTGTAATATGACCACGGGCGCGCGGTATGTTTTAACCATGGCCATTTTCGTATAAGTCCCGGTCACATGTGTTTGTTCATAGAACCACCAGCGCGCACCAACCGTTGTCATTTGAATTGGGCTTGGCCCCTTTTATATGCACGCGAGATCATGTGGTGGCCATGTGCCTGTGGGCCTTGGCGGTTAAGGGCCAGCGCATAACTGTTCTACAGTTTGTACTAGTTGTGCAGTTGTGCCCGGTGCTGAGTTTTAACACATAAAAGTGCATGGGGGCTAGGTTGATGCAACAAGGGTGCATTTTGGCGATCCAGAGACAACAAGTTTGAAGGGGAACTTCTAGGAAGCCTATCTTCTTCAATTTTTGGCCAAACGAGGTGCTCAAAAATCCCAGCTAGGGGTTTTTGGACGTTCTGAAGCCATTGGAGCCATCTTTTTGTCATTTTGATCATTGTAAAGCACATATTTGACCACTTTCAGCAAATAATACAAAAGATCCATTGGAAGTTGGACCAGGAGATGTAGCCCAAGAGAGGGGTGAACTCCTTTATCATTTGTTGTGTTATGTGTTTTTTGTTCACTTTTTATTGTTGTTGTTTATATGCATCTTGAATGAGTAATTTCTATAAAATTTGTGTTGAAAAATTGATCCATTCGCATTTTAACACATGAATTTAAATCTTGCAAATAATTTCAAGAATACAAGTCTTCTTCAATTTTAGATCAAGTTGGTATCAGAGCATAGGTTTTTGAAGACTTGATTATTTGCAAGTGTTTGTTTTCTGATGCTCACAAGGTTGAAACTCACAAGAGGAGAAGGTCAACTTGTAGAGCCAAGTTCTCATCCTTCAAGAAGGAAGATTATATCATCACTGCAAGTTTCAAGGAGGCATTCACCAAGTATGGCTCATGAAGAGAGTCATGAACATATTCGTATAGAAGATGAAGATCTCAGAAAATATGTCATGGAAATGAGAGAAATGATGAAACTCTTGATGGAAAGGAATACAAGGTTGCAAGGTGAAGTCTCTAACCCTTCAAAGCACAAGGGAGACAGTGGTGATAAAACTCCAAATGGAAATGGAGGGAATGGTGCTTCTCCACCACCCTCACCTCCATCTTCTTCTTCTTCTTCTACCAGT
>JZKD02S1948699.1:250531-264261 GCA_000966675.3 Picea glauca | reverse complement strand
GCTTAAAGGAGAAGGTAAAAAACTAAAACCAATTCGATATGGTCCTTTCAAGATTCTTGACAAGATTGGTAACAATGCCTTCCGTTTAGATTTGCCTCCTTATATGCAAATGTATCTAGTTGTTAATGTTGAGAATTTGAAATTGTATGAGCCTCCTTTGATTGATGATCAAGGAGAGCATGTTCAGATTCCTTCTATAGATTATTTCTCCCTAGAATATCTTACAGAACTGCATGAAGACACAATCCTTGACAGGAGAATGCAAACTTCAAAATGAGGAAATGTGGAGTATCTTCGAGTTGGTCTTAAAGGTACAAATCCAAGAAAATCCAAGTGGATTGAGGTTGGAAAGGTGAGGGACTATACCCTCATATTCAGATAGACTGAAAATAGTCTTTTGGAGGTCCAAAAGATTTCCAATGGGGAGGTGTGATCCAGGGGATCAAATTTTGCTCAAAATTCAAAGTGCCTGGAATCACTTCAAATCAAACAGGAGTGTAGGTCTCACCGTCACGAACCCGACACAACTCATTTGGGTTCAAATGGACATCGGATGAGAGAGATATCGCGTTCTATTCAAAACGACAAACAAGCAAAAAAAATGTGTTGACTGTACAGTCCGTACGGATGCTGATGTGGCAGGTCGTACGGCATGTGGCAGGGTCGTACAAAACATGGCAGGAAACCATGTGGACAGTTGGCGGTGAATGGGATGACAACATGTGGCATTATCAAGGAGAATGGTTTGGTTCCACGTGGCACCCTGTTATTGGTTGGTTGTATAAAATTTATTTGGAGTCCACCGGACTCGACCCCATGACCTCCATCCGCATGGAAAGTCTTTGCAAAGTCCACCAGCCAATGCACCATAACATATTGCTTATTATATATATGGTGCGAATTATATTTAAGTTTGAATGCTTTCAAATTGGTGCAGGGGTCGGGCTGGGGCTTAGCCCCAACCTGTGGTTATGTTGTTACGTCATATGGCCACGGTTTAAACCTTTGAGCATGCACATTCAAACTTTAACCCCCGGTCGTATACATTGTAATATGACCACGGGTGCGCGGTATGTTTTAACCATAGCCATTTTCGTATGAGCCCCAGTCACATGTGTTTGTGCATAGAACCACTGACTCACGCCGACCATTATCATTTGAATTGGGCTTTGCCCCTTTTATATGTGTGCGAGGTCATGTGGTGGCCATGTGCCCGTGGGCCTTGGCAGTTAAGGACCAACGCGTAAACATTCTACAGTTTGTACCGGTTGTGTGGTTGCACCCAGTGCTGAGTTTTAATGCATAAAATCACGCGGGGGCTAGGTTGAGGCAACAAGGGTGCATTTTGGCGATCCAGAGACATCAAGTTTGAAGGGGAACTTCTAGGAAGCCTATCTTCTTCAATTTTTTGCCAAACGAGGTGTCGAAAAATCCCAGCTAGGGGTTTTTGGACGTTCTGAAGCCATTGGTGCCCTCTATTTGGAATTTTGATCATTGTAAAGCACATATTTGAGCAATTTCAAAAAATAATACAAAATATCCATTGGAAGATGGACCAAGAGATGTAGCCCAAGAGAGGGGTGAACTCCTTTATCATTTGTTGTGTTATGTGTTTTCTGTTCACTGTTTATTGTTGTTGTTTATATGCATCTTGAATGAGTAATTTCTATAAAAGTTGTGTTGCAAAATTGATCCATTTGCATTTTAACACGTGAATTTAAATCTTGCAAATAATTTCAAGAATACAAGTCTTCTTCAATTTTAGATCAGCAAGAAATACAACATGCTTGCTCCTTATAATTATTTGACTAGGATGAAGGGGAAGGACTTGAAAATAATCCCCCAACCATGTACTATGAAACTCACGTAGTCCACTCTCTTGAATGTGATGAATATTCCACATTTTGGAAGGAACCAGGAGGTTAATACATGTGTTAAGATCCTGCTATAATGTTACCATGGTGGCTACCTATGGCTAGACAAACACATCATAGTTGATCCGACGCTAATCCATAGGATCTCCAGATTGAGAATGTAGGGACCCGACCCATAGGACTTATACCTCGGGAAGGCTACAGATCACGCATTGGCACCAAGCATCCACGACACCTATGACGATGTAGAAAAGAGGATGCCAGGCTACAAGCTAGCTTCCATCCACAATGCCGTAGTGCACCTGGCCCTCCAACTGATCGCAAGAAATCTTGTGAGAAAGAACAGGCCTACACAAGTTACAGGATTCGTTGTTGACCTCACCGGGAAATGTGTATGAGGACTCCAGATGAACTAGGTGAAGTACCTGGTCAACCAGCTAGAATTGTATTGCCACGAAGCTCAGGATCAGGGCTATGATTTCCACTTTAGTTGGATCCTGATCCTCATAGAATTATTCCTTGGGAGATGTCAGAAGGTGTGACCTTCCAGGACATTGAGTCATTCGAGCCACTCACTGTGAAGTTCACCATGCTCTGGTACTTGAGCGATGTGGGAAAATAGTAGCAGTCAAATGCAGTATTAAACACGTACTATCTCCAGTTGAAGAGGGCTATCGGGGTTGTCCCTCACATGACGTCGAACATCCTGCACTGATTCAGGCCTCTCATGAAGTTTTGCGCAGATCAACACTTCATTTATATCACTGCATGCACATATTATCATAAATAAGAGCTTCAATCATACTATAAGCTCACAGAGGAGGACCTCAAAGAGATAACTAAGGACTGGTCAACAAACCTCCTTATCCCTGCTGACCCTGGAGAAATTTTTGATCCTGAACTAATTGGCAGATTGGAGGGCACTCACAAAGAACACGACACACCTGGAACCAATAGAAGGAATAACACCGAAGAAGTACAAAACTTGAGCAGTGCATCAGATGAAAATGCTTCATTATCACCTGGATGAGGAGGTTATGACGAAGTAGATAGAGAAGAGACCAATGGAAAAGAAGACCAGTAGAAGCAAGGTGAAGTAACATTGCCTAGGTATCTTATTGTTGAGGTTGATCCCTTGAAGAAAAGAAAGGTTTCCCCCATGAAACCTACCTCATGGAAGAATTCAAGAGCTAGCAAAACCACAATGCGAACTGTGCTCATGGTAGATGACTTTGACTTCATCATCGTAGTTGTAGTATATTCCTTGCAGGATGTCTTGTAGAAACATGAAGCCAAGCAGGAGGAGATGTACGGAAAAATCAAGGTTGAAATCAGAGGGGTACAACAAGCCCTTCACTCCAGTCGCGCAGTATCCATTGCAACCCCACCATCAGAAGCACCAGAGTTGGGAGATGAGCCTACCCAACTCCGTAGACTAACTGATGTGACTAAATATTTCCTTTGTCATGCACAAGAAGAAATAGAATGGGCTACAAAGGCCCTAAAGAAAGTGCAAGAAGTAGTCATAGAGAAACACTGAGTTGCGCAGCAGGAGAAGGATGCTCTCCAAACAAATTTTGAAGAGGAGAAAGCATAGATACAATAAGAGAAAGAGAAGTTGTTCGAAAATCAACTCAGAGTCAAAGATGCAGTCAACAGAGCACTTCGCTTTATGACAGGCTTAGAGGAAAAAGTGAAAGAACCAATAGAGCATCAAGTAGCGCAGCTTGGGAAATCTATCTAATAGCTTCAACAGAGAATTATAGATCTGAAGATATGAATAGTGCCCAACACTCCACAGGATGTGCGAAATCAAAGAGAAGCAATTGATCAAAGAACAGTTGAGAGAATCAAGGCCCTCACCATGGAATGTAAAAAACTAAGTGATCACAGTGCCCAGACTTATGAGTGACTCAATGAGGATCCTGAATTGAAGGCACTGGAGTCACAGCTCCAGGAGGCAAAGAAGCAAGAAGAAACAATACAGACGTAACTAAATCCCCTGTCAGCAGTTGAAAGGATGAAGTGATCCCAAGAATAGCGCACTTCTCAATAGCAGGTCCACACCATTCAGATAAAATTAATGGAAGTGACTCAAAGGCTCCAACCAATACAGAACGAGGCTTGCCAATTGTTCATAGAGATTGAAGGCCTAGGAGAAGAAATAGAGAAAGTCGTCACTACATCTAAGCAGTTCTTAGAGGGACCTATCAACGAAGCAGTTATTCAAGAGTTTGTTGAGCAGGAGGCCTTGACACAACAACAGGTCGAAGCAACTCGAGCCAAGATTGATGATTTTGAAGCAGAGCTACCCAAACTAGAGTGACTCAGGATGAGTCATAGGTGAGTTTTGGGGGTCTGTTGGCCCTTGACCAAGTTTTGAGGATACTTGGTCATGTTTGACCTATTTTGGGGACTTCGACAGGCTGTCAAAGGAAAATCACAAGTCGAAGCGGATATCGCGGGATCTCATCCCCTTTTTAGGGAGTTTTGAGTTTTGGGCTTATGTAACAGGTATGGGGATGTTGACCCATGGGTCTACCCATGTTTAGGCCCTTTCTGTAATGTATAAATAGAAGTCTAGGCAATGTAAGAGGAGAAAAGGGTTTTTGGTATCGTGCTAAGTGCTAAGTACAGATTGTAAATTCTTTATGCATGCTATGTTGAGAACTTGCAGAGATAAGTGAAAGTGACTACAAGAGACTGTGTAAAAGCTTTGCATTGTGACCTAACTTCGGGAAGGAGAATCTAGCGAAGTGTTCACAAATCTCCTGTCCTATGTGGAGTATGTTTTTGAGGCTCTGTGCATGTAGCTAATTGATAGAAGATAATAAAAGAGAAGAAGAGTTAGTGGACGTAGCCCTAGGCTGGGGGTGAACCACGTATATGTTGTGTTATGGTTGCTTTGTGCATTGTGGCTATTTGTTGTTCATATGATTAATGCATTAATGTATGTTTATATGCATTTGATATGATAGCTTAATTCTTAGTGATGTGAATGAATGCTAGATATGATATGTTCCGTTATGCTAAGTTATTTTATATGTTAGATCTGGTTGAATACTACGCTTCTCTATAATTAGGGTTTTCTCTGTGAAGTGATTACTGTGAACTATAAATGCTAAGTGATATGTTAAGTTTTTGTATTCACAGATCTGTGTCCCAGCTAAGGTTGCAGACACCTGATTCCTACAACCACCCCTTCCTCTATCTCGAGTGAGACTTCATCTGCTTCACAGGTGTTGCCGAAAGGGATGATAGTTGGTGTTTTGTAGGTGCGTTGTTGTAGTGTTGAACCTTGGGTCTTCCCCTGTGCGAACATGACTCTTCCAGTGTGTGTGATTTTCATCGGGTGTCATTCTCTTTGACAACACTCACTTAAGAGTGTATACTTGTAGATGTGAGTGGCCCTGATAAGCATTGAGTTGACCCTTCTCCTAGTACTGGGTTTCAAATTAGGGGAGATAAGGAACATCTACAACTGGAGTAGATGTGCCCCGATGTAGTCTTCGATGGAATTAAGACTTAAGGTGGTTGAGGTGGAATTCCATGTGTGATAGAATTGAGATAAATACATTCACATATTGATCCTATGGGAATATGTGCATTCTAGGACTAATCTTGATCATTCAAATAATGCTCATGATCATGTGGGAATGTGGGCAGTCTAGGATCAATCTTGAGGTGAATGTGGCTCTGATGTGGTCTCGATTCTCGTCATGGGACAAAAATGACCTGAGATGCTAGACATAAGGTTTTGAAGATGGATCATCAACATAGCTAATGAGGCTCATGGAGAAACTTTTCTATGACACAAGAATACCAAGAAAAGTACAAGATATGCTTGGAGAATGCCTTCCTCATTGAGAGGGACTGTTGATTTTTTGGCAACTTCGAAAGGTCATTATCCAAGTTGGAAACTAGAAGAAACCCCAGAAGATGATGAAATAGCCCAAAAATTAGGTCAGCCAAATAATTTTCCATTTAGAAGTCCATAACAAGAAGTCAACCCTTGAAATAACCTGTCATATTGGTAAATTCATCCTAGAAAGTATAGTGGAAAATCAGTATAAACATCCCATCGAATTAGCTCATTTTCACTCAAGAATTTGGATTCTCTTACACATAATTTTGTAGATCAAGATGGAAGATGAGTTTCATTAAA
Source organism: Picea glauca (assembly GCA_000966675.3). Lineage (NCBI taxonomy): Eukaryota > Viridiplantae > Streptophyta > Pinopsida > Pinales > Pinaceae > Picea > Picea glauca. Next base: position 258,222 of record JZKD02S1948699.1, on the reverse strand, counting down.
AAAGACATTTTCTCTTGGGTTGACGGTTTTATTTGTGTCAGGGATTAAAATAAAATGCACTTGTCCTAATAGACCTATCATCCTTCCTCTTAAAAATCATTGGGCCTTCCAAAAGAACTCAAAAATGGGGCATGAATCCACCGAAAGAGGATCTAGTGAAGGTATGAATAATTAGTTATAATGAGGGGTGAAGGGGACATATCCTAGAAGGACTGCTGATATTTCCCAATAATCATTCAAAATCTGATTAAGGTGCAATTGAAACCCACATTCACCACCTAGGTATATAAATCCTAGGTTTAGCCACTAAGTTACCTCGATCAAGCATGGCATTCAAAATTTTAGCCTCATAAATGGGTCATAGGATGGATGTTTTCCAAGGGTTGGGTGACCCAAGGAGACATGCACAGAACAATTGGACCTCGGCCTTTGACCCTTCATGGGTATCTCCCTACCTTATGTTAGGAACGCTTGATTGGGAGGATTTGGGTACCCTATTTCACAAATTTCTAGGTTTTAATGAGAAAAGGATAATGGGGAGTTATTTTGATACCTATCCCCAGAATCGTAACTTACACTACAATTTTATTTTGGTGTTCCTCCTATGGAGGTTAAAAATGTGTTGGTTATGGTTTCTTTTAGGATGTGAAAGTAGGTTGTGAGGTTGGGTTCATGTACCAACCTCATTTTTTAAAAGTGGTTTGATCAAAATATTTACACTAAACAAATGAATCCCTTATGATCCTCCCAGATTGCTTATGGGTGCAAGGACAAGAGCATACTATGGTTTCAAGTATCTAGTAAAAACATTTTGAATATGTGGAGACATTGTGTGCAAGAAGTGATGGTGAGTGAAAATTTTCATTGATTTAGTGTTTTTAATTTTAATATGTGGACATCTCTTGGTCCTTTACAAATCTTGTTTTATCTCTAACTTACTAAATTTCACAAACAATCCTTGCAAAAATGGAAAATCCCTAGGCAACTAGAATGGTGGACATGTGGGTCCTTACTTTTTATCTTTTAATCTTCCTAGAATGTTATCTTAATCTAAGAAATCTTTGAAATTATCTCTAGATTGTAGACGTGTGGGCATGTCTAGGCACTTACAAATCCTTAAGATTCCTAGGTGGTTTACTTTAAAAAATTTGAAACTATCCTAATATGTTGCACATGTGGGAATGTATGGGCCCTTACAAATATTTTAGATTATGTTTCAACAAGTAAAGTAAGAGGTATTGGCATCTCCTAAAATGATTTATTTTGAATGGAGATGAAGGTTTATTCAAGTAATCTCTTTTTTCTGATTTTGAAGGTCACACAAGGGTGCGAGGAAAGTGCATACTCCAAGATTGTCCAAATAGTCTTATAGTCCCTCATTTAATGTGATTTTTTGTAAAATGAAATATTTTAATGTTTGGAATTCAAATGCTACATTTAATCCATCCACGTGGAAACCAAGGAAACAAAATATGTTATGGTTCTTTTTAATCCCCCTAGATGTCTATGTGTGACTAAGTATCTATGCAAGAATGAATCCCACGCTTTCTTTTTGTGGTTTTTACAAAGTGCATAAAATAAATCTAAGCTACTCAATGAAAATAGGCTCAACAATCCTTACAATTAGTGAAAAATAAGGCCTCTAGACAACTATGTGTTGAGACAGTCGAATACAGTGCACACAGTCTGTAAGTGTAGATAGTGCACAAAATTGTGCGGTGCATACGTCTATTGGACCCGAACCCGCACACACACAAAAAAATGGCGGGATAGGAATTTTGAATTGGTTCTCTCAATCAAAGATTGAATTCCAATGTCTGAGGATATGGAAAGTTTGGTTTTGGTTCCTTCAAACAAAATAGAGTGAAAATAATTGCTCTAATAGCCTACTTGAGGAGTAATTTGGATTCTAATCCCCAGTATGGTCACCAATTTGTTTGGGTTTTTTTGTCACTAGAGTGAGCAAAAATAGAGCCCTTTGGTTTCCTTGACATGCCAACAAAGCAGCTCAGAAAAATGATTAGTAGGCTAGTTAATCCACAATTAAGAAATCAAGAAAATATGACAAGAAAGGAATGATAAACAAAGAAGACTAAATTAAGAAAATACAAGAAAAGGGTGCATGAAATTTGAGACAAAGAGTGGTTACCCAATAGAGAATGGTCTTTGAAATTGAGAACACCAAGAGGAAAAATGTGGGATTTATGAATCCCCTATTCTTCCTAGGGAGGGATCGTGAATCCCTCAAAGTAGAGATTTTACTCTCCTATGTTAAATTCAGTATGGTGAAGAACTTTGTGGAAAATATTTCCAAGAGGTGGAATGCCTTCCTTATGCAATGCTTGCTCAAACTATTCTCAAGAGAACAAATGGTTTCTCCAAGAGTAATTGGGAAGCATAAAAATACAATGAACTAATTCTTTTTTAACATACAATGGTCATCTAATTATAATACCATAACAAGGTATTTTATAACTCATTCCAAGTGTGAATGGGAAACCTTTATAGGTACATCCCATCCTTTCAGCCATCCCTAGGAGAGATTTTGGGTCGATCTTGGGGTCTTTTCTTAACTCACTTCAGTATGGAAGTGGTTGAGACCTGACCAAATTCATAAATGCGTCGTTTCCGCATCTGCATGGGTTTCTTCAGGGAAAGTCACACTGATCTAGGTGGATATTGGTGGCCACCCACCTGTTCCAAATTCCAACTGGCTCATCTTGACAGTTCTTAGTTCAACACGTTTCTCTGTAATGGGGATAATTCTTTGTAATGTGGGTTCTTCACTTACGGGGCTATCCTGAATCCATACACAACATCCAGGTGGATATTGGTGGTCGCCCACCTATTCCAACTAGCTCATTTTGGAATTTTTCATGTCAATACATCTTTATGTACTTCTAGGGCCATTGGATCTAAATGATGTTTTCTTGGCTTTTCACATTCAAACTATATACATGCTCACAGTTTGATGGAATAATGGTCACACTCCTAAAATGGAGATTGTATGCAAAAGTTACGACCCTGGGAAGTTAATGTATTAACTTACCCCAACAGAGCCCACATGAATTTTGATGCTTCATCTCCTAGGTTTGGGTTTTTAGATGTCTAGGTTTTTGACACTCTTGTATATCATAAAAATTCCTTCATAGCCTCATTTTAATTATCTTCTTACGAATTAACCTCATGTCACGCGAGTACGAGAACCGCTTGTTGATGATTCTGCTAATACAAAAAAAAAAATTCATCTTCACGTGAATGAGCATAGCTGTCACATATCTTCTCATAGATAAAGCTGCCACCATTCTAGTGGGTCTTGCACTCTGTATTTTTACAATATCTGTACATTTGTTTCATTAATAGAAATCATGTATTGTTGTATTTCTCTATTTTTGGCAATTTTATGTGTATTTCATTGTAATATATCTACTTTCATTTCGTTCCAAATATAATCTAGATCCGTGGTATCGGAGAAGGATGCTCTTGATAATTTTCCAATGCATGTCCCCGACGAGGTTTGAGTATAGAAATTTGGGTCTCGAGCTTGTCTCTCTTGAGGACAATCGCTCTCGCACACCCAAGAAACCCTCTATGGTGGCAGAAAAGAAAAATGACGAAGCAAAATCTTCTATTAAATTGTTTCTTGAGAAATCTCTTGTGCGATAGAGGGACAAAATGATTGAGAATTTTTCCCACATCCTTCAATTCCTACCGATAGAAACACACGCATCTACATCAAGCGTCCACTTTTGAGGAACCTATCCCTTCAAGGTACACGTTAATTGTGATATTATTATATTTGAAGGTTAGATAGATGTAGATGCCTTAGAAAAATGGTTGGATTTGATAGAAGGTTATTTCTTTGTTCATAATTTTTTCGACAGGGAAAAAATCACCTTCACACTCCTCAAGGAACTCCCCCATGTCAAACGTCGGTGGGAAATTTAATGGGAGAAAATTTCCATAGAGGAATCTGGAATATATGGGGTTGAGCCCACTTGGGATTTTTTTGTGGATGTGGTCAAGGAACAATACTACCATGTTGATAAATATGAAGACCAATACATGAGATGGACCAAACTGTGGAAAGAGAAGAGATAAACAATGTCAGAGTTCACAAATAATTTCCATACCTTTCGCACCAAGATGGGTATCAAAGACTCTGAGCGACATCTGGTTCTAAAATACTGTGGGGTTCTGCATAGGTACATCCAAACCGAAATGGAATTCCTAAACATATGATCATTGGGAGTTTCCAATTGATACGTTTTCAAAATAGAGAAGAAATTTAGGCACCAAAACAAATGGGAGTTTGGGTATTCAAATCCACAACAACCAAAGAATGGTAAAGACAACCCTAACCAATAGCCTCCCAACAACCAATCCAAGACATAGGAAAATAAGGGTAAAGGAAAGATGAAGAATCACATTGGGAAGTGGTACGACTTCCACAAAATCCCTTGGCACAACACCGATGAATGTCGCTCAAAACAATCATTGGTGGTCAAAGTCAAAGACAAGGAGCTAAACCCTAATTCAAAATCTGATCTAGAAAATATTGAAAATAGGAAGATCATCGATGTAGATCCTACTGCTACTGTTGCGACCCCAACAATTCAACCAGAAGAATTAATAGATCCTAAAGAGGGGGGGCACCTATTCCATTCATATATGTGGGTGAAGCGGACCCCGTTGCATTTCATTGTTGATAGCGATAGCCAGAATAACCTCATCTCAGTTGAGGTCATCAAATAGTTTGGGTTGTCAATAACACCACACCCACATCCATACAACATCAGGTGGCTTCACTAGGGAAGATATCTTTGTGGTAGCCAGTAGTGTCTCCTGTCCTATGGCATCCAACCCTTCAAGCATGAGGTAGTATGTGATGTTTCCCCTCTTGGTGTTTGTGATGTTGTTTTAGGCCAACCATATATGTGGAAACATCATGATGTTTATGATTCTCAACCCTATATTTTCATTATTACTCTGGGGGGGTCAAATCTATAGGATACCAGAGGTAGTTTATGTTGGGTATGTGTTATATTCTTTGCATGTGTGTGTGTGTGGGCACGTCAGATATGACAACTGTATTTGATGATCCCTCGTACTAGTGATATGTTTGTGCCATGTGCGCTGGGTGATTTCCTAGGGGGGTCCCAAGGGGGGGCAGGTATGCCCCCCCTGGTTACGCACAGCGCCCTAGAATTATTTTTTGGGCAGTTTTTGCTATTTTTTAGCGATTTACTAAAAATAATCCTGGTTTTAGGGATTAGGGTTTTGGTATCTATGGAATACCTAAAAACATTGGATATATTGTATACTGAATGGTGAAATTTGATATAATGAATATAAGAAAGGTTTTCCCGGTTGAGGGTTTCCGGTATTAATCACTATGTACTATGTGAATGATCCATTGATTAAATTATGTTTTTCTCAAGAATATATATGCATTGCTTTACTTCACAGGTTTAAAACTTACATGTGGTATCAGAGCTCATTTTTGGATTTAGAGGGACGCCTTTGTTGTTGAGGGTTTGACTTGGTCTTGATAGATCAAGTTTATCTTGGATCTGTGATAAACATGGGTTTAGTGGGAGCTTTTGCAGTGGTGATTTGAGTGCAGAAAGAGGAATGAAAAGCTCTTCTAGAATCAAGATAGAGAATTTCAATGGTAAAAACTTTGAGCTATGGAAGCTGAAGATGGAGGACCTTCTTGTATACAAAGAACAATGGATCATTGTGGATCCTGGTACACAACCTACTAGCACACTGTCTACTAGCACACAGGCTACTGGTACACAATCTACTAGTACAAAAACTACCAGTACACCACCTAATGGTATGTCGAAGGAAGATTGGGAGAAGTTGGACAGAAGAGCAAGGAGTAATATTCAACTTTGCTTGGCACATTTGGTTTTGTTGAATGTCTTAGGAGAATATATAGCCAAGGAACTATCGAATAAGTTGGGGAATTTGTATCAATCAAAGTCCCTGGTAAACAAGTTGTTTCTTCGAAAGAATCTGTATCATCTTAGGATGGAAGATGGAGATTCTGTGGCAGAACATATAAATGTCTTTAATAATCTGGTAAGTCAACTTGGCTCTGTTAATATTACGATTGCAGAACAAGATAAGTGTATTAATTTGTTATGTTTTTTGCCAGACTCTTAGGATAATATGGTTGTAGAAATAGGTAGTACCACTCAATCTACATTGAAGTATGAGGATGTAGTTTCATCCTTGTTATCTAAAGAGATGAGGCAAAAAAGCATGGATGGTCACAACACAGATGCTTTATTTGTAAGAGGGCGTACCTAAGACAGGAACCTTGGTAAGCCTTCGAGGTGGAAATCTAAATCTACAAGTAGATATAAGTCTCTAGGAAAATCTTTGAGTAAATGTTGGAAGTGTGGTAAAACAAGGCATTATAAGAAAGATTGCAAGTCTAAGAAGGTTGAAAAGCCAAAGGGATCTGATAGTACCTCTTCCACAGAGGCGAAAACCTCCATTGAACAAGAAGGTGATGTTTACCTAGAATCTACAAGTACACATGAAGACCGTGATGTATGGTTGATCAACTCAGGTGCGTCATACCATATGACTCCTCACAAGGAGTGGTTCTCTGAATATGAAAAATACAATGGTGGTGATGTATTCCTAGGAGATGACTCGACAACAAAAATCTTGGGATGTGGAAGGGTTAAGTTGATGCTAAAATATGGAAGGATTAGAACTCTCCCTAGGGTTCTGCACATTCTGAAACTAGCTAGGAGCCTAGTATCTATAAGCAATATGGATGATGAAGGAGTGGATACTGTGTTTGGAAAGAACACTTGCAAGATGGTACGAGGAGCAATGGTGTTGATGAGGGGATTTTGGTGTGGAACTCTGTACAAGTTGTTGGGAAACACTTATACTAATGGGTGTAACATTTATGTTGTCCCTGAATAGAGAAATAAATAAGACAAGACCAATATTGTCCTTGGATAGAAGACCATGTTGTGGCATCAAATACTGGGACATATTGGAGAAAAGGGCATTCAAACACTACATGGTAAAGGTATGGTTGAAGGTATGTCTAATTGCACTTTGGATTTTGATTTTTGTGAACATTGCATATATGGTAAACAAAATCGAGTAAGATTCCCATCTGGTGCTACAAGAGAAAAGGGGATCTTAGAGTTGATACACAATGATGTGTTTGGACCTGTTCATGTTCCATCCCTAGGTAAATATGTGTATTATGTTTCATTCATAGATGATTTTTCAAGGAACACATGGATTTATTTTCTTAGAAAGAAATCTGAGGTATTTGATAGATTTAAAGAGTTTAAGGCTCTGGTAGAAAATCAGACAGAGAAGAAAATAAATGTATTGAGAACATATAATGGTGGATAATTCTGCGGAAATGAATTCGAAGAATTCTGTAAGAAGTGTGGTATAGAAAGGTAGAAGAATACTCCATACACTCCTAAGTAGAATGGAGTTGCAGAAAGGATGAACAGGACACTGATTGAAAAGCAAGGAGCATGCTCAGTGGTGTCGGGTTAGGACAAGAATCATGGGCAAAGGAAGTGGGTACAACATGTTACCTGGTCAATCGATCACCTTCATCAGCGTTGGATGATAAAAATCCACACGAGGTATGGTCTGGAAAGAAACCCTCTCTTCAACATCTTAGAGTGTTT
>JZKD02S1948699.1:219641-250481 GCA_000966675.3 Picea glauca | reverse complement strand
GCAAGATGAACCTGAGAAAATAGAGCTTGAGTTGGATGATGCAAAATATGAATCATCTGAAGAAGAGGAAGTAGAAGAAGAAGAAGAACCTCATACCCCAGTATTGAGGAGATCAATGAGATATAGAAGGCAACCAGAAAGGTATAGTCCACCTGATTTTCATTCCAATTTTTCTTTATCTATTACTGATGATGATCCCAGAACTGTCAGAGAAGTAGTGAATTTAGAGGATAGTAAACTCTAGAAGAAGGCCATAGTTGAAGAAATGGATGCCTTGGATATAGTTGAGGCATGGGATATAGTTGAGTTTCCATCTGGAAGAAAAATTGTTGGTAGAAAATGGTTGATTAAGAATAATTTTAATGCAGAAGGTAAAGTGGAGAAATACAAAGCTCGATTAGTAGCAAAAGGTTATTCCCAGGTAGAGGGAATTGACTTTGGTGAGATTTTTTCTCCTATTGCTAAGTTAACTTCTATTAGATTTCTTTAATCTATTGTTGTTGCTTTTGATCTTGAAGTGGAACAAATGGATGTGAAGACAACATTCCTACATGGGGATCTGGAAGAAGAAATCTACATGAAGCATCCAGAAATCTTTGTAGTGAAGGGAAAGAAAGAGTTGTTTGTAAGCTAAAGAAGTCACTATATGGTCTGAAGCAATCACCTAGGATGTGGTACCAAAAGTTTGACACATACATCCTTGGATTGGGATTTGTAAGAAGCAGGGATGATGAATGTGTATATTCCAAGCAGGTTGGTATTCACTTCATTTATGTAGTGTTGTATGTTGATGACATGTTGTTGGTAGGAAATAACATGGATGTTATCAAGGAGGTGAAATCACAACTATCCTCCAAATTTGACATAAAGGATATTTGTGTTGCTAACTTCGTTCTGGGAATGGAGATCAAAAGAGATCGTGCAAACAAGAAACCTTGGTTGAATCAGAGAAAATATGTTGAGATGATATTGCAGAGGTTTAATATGCATGGAAATAAACCAGCCAAGGTTCCTATTCCTATAGGTGTAAAGTTATCTGTAGATCAGTGTCCCAAGACACAGGAACAAGAAGAGGACATGTCCCATGTTTCGTATGCCAGTGTAATTGGCAGTTTGATGTATGCAATGGTTTGTACTAGACCAGACATTGCACATGCAGTGGGAGTTTTGAGTAGGTATATGTCAAAACCAGGGAAGGAGCATTGGACAACAGTAAACAGGGTCTTCAGGTATCTTTGTGGCACTACCAGTTATGGATTGTGCTACTAAGGAATACCAGGGTTGGACAGAGTGGTGGACATACTGGGCTGGAGATCTAGATCGCAGAAGATCTACAAGTGGGTATGCGTCTAAACTATTTGGAGGAGAAATCAGTTGGATGAGTAAAAGACAGGTTGTAGTGGCACTCTGAACTACAGAAGTTGAATACATGGAAGCCACTCATGCAAGCAAGGAAGAAGTATGGTTACAAAGATTGTGTTCAGGTATTGGGTTGGTAAAACAAGAAGTGAGATTAGATTATGACAGTCAAAGTGCAATCTTCCTGGCAAAGAACCCATCTTATCATTCAAAGACAAAGCATATTGATGTTCAGTTTCACTTTGTGAGAGACATGGTTGAGGAAAATAAGGTGTTTCTGAAAAAGGTTGACACTTTGAGGAATGTTGCAGATTCATTGACAAAGTCTGTGAGCACAGAAAAGTTCTCTTGGTGTAGATTAAAAATGGGCATTGCTACCCTGGATTGTTGACTATATAATCCCCTGGACCCCTGGATGCAAGGAAAACAACAAGTGGGATAATGTTGGGTATGTGTTATATTATTTTCATGTGTGTGTGTGGGCACGTCATATGTGACAACTGCATCTGGCGGTTTTTTCTATTTTTAGCGGATTTTGCTATTTTTAGCAGTTTACTAAAAATAATCCCAGTTTTAGGGATTAGGGTTTTTGTATATAGGGAATGCATAAAAACATTGTATATATTGTATAGTGAATGGTGAAATTTGATATAATGAATACAAGAAAGGTTTTCCCGATTGAGGGTTTCCGGTATAAATCTTTGTGTACTATGTGAATGAGCCATTGATTAAATTATGTTTTTCTTAAGAATCTATATGCATTGCTTTACTTCACAGGTTTAAAACTTATAGTTTCGACTATTGTTCCGCCAAAAAAATGCCACAAGGTAATCTCTCATACTGCAAAATTCATCATCTTCACAGTATGTTCAAAGGATGCATAGAAGGCCACTAAAACCACTAAAGCCTCAAAACCTTCTATCCAGTGTTAGCAGATTGCATAAGATAAAGTAGATATTATTCCTTCACCTACAATGGTTCCTACACAATTCCCCGCCAATCCCAGAGACAACAAGTTGGTGGAGAATATTCAACCCCGCCAGCAACAAGTTTGTGACAACCTTCCATAGACGAAGAAGTGCAACTTCTCCAACAAGGAACACAACTCACCAAGATTCAGATTTAGAAAAATATTTCCCCTCTTCCACAGTCACTCAATGCAATGGATACCATTGCTTCCTAAGAGGGGGAGGATGATCCAGGTGGATATTGGTGGCCACCCACCTGTTCCAAATTCCAACTAGCTCATATTGACAGTTTTTAGTTCAACACGTTTCTCTGTAATGGGGAAAATTCTTTGTAATTGTGGGTTATGTACTTACGGGGATATCTTGGATCCCTACAAAACATCCAAGTGGATATTGGTGGTTTCCCACCTATTCCAACTGGCTTATTTTGTAATTTTTCATGTTAGTATATCCTTTTGTACATCTAGGGTTGTTTTGGGGCTCTAAACAATGTTTTCTTGGCTTTCTAGAGTCAAACTGTAAATGAGGTCAGAGCTTGATGACATAATTCATAGTTCTCAAAAATACCTTTCCAACGGGCTATCACATACCTAAAACGGAGATTGTATGCAAAAGTTACGACCCCAAGAAGTTAATGTACTAACTTACCCCAACGGGGCCCACATGATTTTTGGCACTTCATCTCCTAGGGTTAGGTTTTTGGATGTATATGGTTTTTTCATTCATGTTTATCATAAAAAGGCCTTCATAGCCTCATTGTAATCATCTTCTATTGAATGAACGTATCCATCACATCTTTTCTCATAGATAAATATGCCACCATTCTAACAGGTCTTGCACTCTGTATTTTTACAGTCTCTGTACATTTCTTTCATTAATAGAAATCATGTATTGTTGCATTTCTATATTTCTAAATTTTTTTATGTGTATTTCATTGTAATATATCTACTTTCATTACATTCTGAAAATAATCTGGATCACACACGGGGCGCGTATAAATTCATGGGACTTTTATATAGTTTTGATCATCTTGCTAAAATGGGTTCTGTAAATGTTGTAAGTATTGTTGGAGTACTTGATACACACCTAGGATTTCTTTTTCCTAATGTTTTCCCTATTTTTTTTAGTCATTATTCAATATCCTATATATTAGGAAGAATATTCCTCTATGGAGAATATTCTCTTCAGTTCACACTCCAGTTTGATCAGTTGAGTGGAGTGTAGATGCCACATTGGTATTATAACCATCCAACATTGGGATCATCACCAACTAATGCACATTTTCCTTGGTATCATCAATAGACTAACACATTACTCATGATTCCTTTATCTCCTCCTCACTTCACTCGATTTCAATGAGTTAACTGAATACTAATAGACTAGTTAACTCAGCTAGGTGGCAGTTCACTCTCGTAACTTCCTGAGAGACTAGACTAGGTGGTAGTTTACTCCTGTAACTGCTGGTGTGTGTCCAGATCACTCTAGAAAACCACTATGGCACATTGGCTTCTCCTCCAGTGCACATTGGTTGATTTATACAAAGTATATCATGTGTAAATTATCATTCATTCATTTGGTTAATGGAAATTCTTCCATTCTTTCTCTCCTGGTTCTCTTTTCTTCTATTTTCTCTGCAACTGTGTATGTCAATTCCTAGATAGATATATTATGTGTAGGTTCAACACATTTACATGGTATCATAGATGACATACTTCTAGGGAAAATAGACACCAAATTATTTTTGTAGGTGTCGAATATTGAAGAAAGAGGGAAAATGGAATTTCCAAATGAATTTCCAAAAGGAGAGGATTGTATAGGTTAACCATGAACACAGAGAAAGAACCAACATCAGCCATAGAAAAATACAAGTATCTAAATCGAATGGATGAATCATTCAGAACAATTTGTAGTCTCATTTCTCATGAACTCCTCTTTCACATATCCTCCTGTAAAACCCCCAATGAAGCCTGGACCACCATGGAAGGGATTTTTGGCAAACATGATGAGATGAGGGGACACATGCTCGAGGTGGAATTGCTCACATTGGATCTGAAAAGTTTCAACAATATCCAATATTTCTTTACCAAATATAAAGATTTGTTTTTGCAACTCAAGGCTTGCAGGGTTGATAAATATAAGGAGGAGAAACAAATGGTTCTCACCATTCTCATCAGTGAAGGAAGAATTGAACTCACAAACGAAATCTTTGAGAATGTGTTGCACGTTCCCAAACTTTTCGTCAATTTTCTCTCTGTGTATCAGATGAAAAATTCTATCACCGTAAAGAGAGTCATATTCATACCTGATGTAGTGGATATATATTCCATGCAAACCAATTCCATGGTTGCTACTGATGAGGTAAATTATCAATCTAGACTTTACACATTTTCTGAATTTATTGAACCAGATTCTGCATTACTGCTTACCCATGCTGATGAAAGAAGTAGGATATGGCACAAAATATTCAGGCATTTAAATTTCATATATATGCAACAACTTAGAAAGTAGGGAATGGTTGATGGTCTACCTAACATCCACTTCTCCAAAGGAATTTGTAAGGGATGTGTTCTTGGAAAACATCCTCAAGAGAAATTCGACAAAGGAAAGACTCAAAAGGCTTCTTCTCCTTTATATATGATCCACAGTGACCTCATGGGCCCCTTTCCACATCCATCAATCAAAAAAACAATTTATGTGCTCATTTTTGTTGATGATTTATCATGCTTCACATGGATTTTCTTTCTCAGGTAAAAATTAGAGGCTTTTCAACACCTCAAAGATTTCAAAGCCTGTGTTGAGACACAGTCAGGAAAGAAAATTTCTATGAACTAATAATGGGGGAGAGTATTTCAACCATGAGATACAAAATATTTTTCATGATTTAGGGATTAATTTGCAACACACGGTTCCCTATAGTCCACAAAAAAAGAGGAGTTTCTAAGAGGGAAAATAGATATCTAAAAGAGATGGCATATTGCATGCTACATGCAAAGTCACTTCCACAAATATTATGGGATGAAGCACTTAATGTTAAAACCTACATCCAAAACACATATTCCCATATATCTTTCAAGGATAAAACCCTCTATGAGGCTTGGAGTGGCCTCAAACCGGAAGTGACCCACTTCTGTATTTTTGGTTCACGTGCATGGGCTAGGATTCCCTCTGAAAAGAGGAAGGCACTTGATCCACAGAGAACAAAGTGTATCTTTGTTGGATACCTCTATGGTGTGAAGGATACAAACTTATTGATATTTACTTGGACCAAATCATCATTGAGCAAAGTTTTTAATTAGAGGAAAGTGTCTTTCATGTACCTCAACAACCACATGCAAACATTTTTGTTCTTCCACCTGTTAGAGATGATGTGCATTCACATGATGACTCTTCTTCAAATGTGAGTTATGATTCAAAGGTGATCCAAATACAGATTTAGTACAGTTAGATGTAGAGTCAGTGCATCCATATGTAGATGCAGAGCCAGAGTAGAGGCCCAAGTGGGCTGAGACTACTCTTTAGAATGCAAGGGATCTTGTTGGTTATCCAAATGATACTAGGAGGACTTGATATGATTTTGAGGAGCCTCCTCTTACACTCATGTCCACTGAACTATTACCATCCATGGATATTTTCTTGGTTCAGTCTTCATATACATAGTCTTATGTCAAGACTGCTAGAAAGACCTTTTGGGAATCTTCCATGTAGGAGGAGTACAAATCCATCCTCGAGAACCAGACTAGGGATCTGGTTCCCCTTCCTTCAGGAAGGAAACTTGTCAGGTGCAGATCAGTCTATAGGACCAAGAGCGCAGTAGATGGACATATTAGCAGATACAAAGCCAAGCTAGTTTCCAAAGGATTTCAGCAGGTGCATGGCATTGATTATGACGATACCTTTGCTCCAGTAGCGAAGATGGATTCCATACATTTGGCCCTTTCCATTGCAAAATAAAAGGGATGGAAATTCTATCAGATGGATGTGAAGAATGCATTTCTTCATGGTGATCTCTCCGAGGAGATCTATATGGATAAACCCCAAGGATTTATGCAAGATTCATATTTGGTTTGTTGACTGAAGAATTATCTTTATGGATTCAAGCAGGCTCCAAGGGCATGGTATGCCAATATGGACTCCTATTTGATGTCACAAAACTTTGTACATTGTAAATTAGACCTAAATGTTTACATGCTTAGGATGGTTGATTCACTTCTACTCCTAATTATGTATGTTGATGATTTGTTGATCATCGGTTGCTCGACTTCAATGATTGTTGTAGTCAAGAGGATTCTACATGATAGTTTCTTGATGATGAAAATGGGTCCTCTACATTTTTTCCTTAGACTCGAGATCAATCAGGATGCATCAGGAATCGAACTGTCTCAGGCCAAGTATGTACGAGATCTCCTTGAGAGATTTCACATGACAGACTAAAAGTCTTCCTCGAATCCTTTCCTATCAGGAGTCAGACTTGAGGATGGCGGCGACACTCCACTGGTTGACAACACATTGTACAGACAGCTAGTGGGGATCTTGTTGTATCTCACACACTCTAGACCAGACCTCTCCTATGTTTTGGGAGCAGTGACGTAGTCTCCAAGATCAGGAAGGAGTCACATAATATACATTGGAAGGATACAAAGTGTATCCTTCGATATGTATAGGGAACCATCACCTTTGGGATTCATTATGCAACATACTCTACATTGGACCTCATCGGTTTCACTGATTTTGACTGGGCTGGCGATAACATTGATCGCAAGTCCACACCTTGTTACTCACTTAGTATTGGTTCTGAGCCTATCTATTGGTTGAGTAAGAAGAAGGATGATATTTCTCTATCTTCAGCAGAGGAAGAGTACAGAGGGGTAGTTAACATAACCATTCAGGCTATGTGGCTACACAATTTTTTCACTGAGTTGGGCATTCAGTTTCATTGGTCGATCATCATCTGGTGTGACAACCAAAGCACTCCAAAGTTCTACATAGATCTCGTTCAGAGGAAGCGAACGAAGCACATCGAGATCCACATGCACTACATCTAGTACTTATTACACGATGGAATCATCGACCTATAGTTTTGTCCTTCAACAGAACATAATGCAGACATCTTCACCAAGACCTTCACTGAGTATAATTTCCATTCTCTACAAAGTCATCTTGGATTGAAGGACACCATTTCCTAGCAACTGTTAGTTCTTATTTTTACATACATTGTACCTTGAGGGGGGGGGGTTCCCATGTTTTTTTCCTTCTTTCCTCATTTATTTCAATGTATATTTTGTATTTGGGTACCTAACATGGCCTTATTTCCAGGACCCGTTCTTTATTTTCACCATAGTGATGTTCAGAGGGGGTGTTGGAGTACTTCACACACACATAGGATTTTTTTTTCCTAAGGATTTCCCTATATTTATTAGTCATTATTCAGTCTCCTATATTTTAGGAATAATATTCCTCTAGGGGGAACACACTTCAGTTTGATTAGTTGAGTGGAGTTTATATGCCACATTGGTATTATCATCATGAAACATTAGGATCATCGCCAACTAATGCGCATTATCCTTGGGATCATCACCAAACTAGCGCATTACTCATGATTCCTTGATATCATCCTCACTTCACTCTGTTTCAGTCAGTTAACTGAAGACTAATAGACTAGTTAACTCAACTAGGTGGTATTTCACTCCCATAAGTACCCGAGAGACTAGACTAGGTGGAATTTTACTCGCGTAACTACTGGCATGTGTCCATATCACTCCATACCACCAAGATGGTGCATTGGATTCTCCTCCAAAGAACATTGGTTGAGTTATACATAGTATATCATGTGTAAATTATCATTCATTCATTTGGTTAATGAAAATTCTTCCATTCTTTCTCTCCTGCTTCTCTTTTCTTCTATTTTTTCTGCAATTGTGTATGTCAATTCCCAGCTATATTTATTCTATGCAGGTTCAACAAATTTACAAGTATGTTGTGTATGTGTTGTATGTTTATTTATCCATTTTCTATATTGCTATGAGAAATTTTTTAGTGATAACAATGAGTGGAGATATTTTTGGAAAAACCCTTCTCCAAGTGTAGGTGTCTAGAGTTCATTGTGGGAGATCTGCTTTGTATTGTGGTTGTGTATTATTGTGAATATTGTATTCTGAGAGAGGATGTTGTGAGAGAAAGAAGAGGAACTTACAGTGTGTGTGTTGTATGTTGTATCCCTTCATTTTGTTGGATAATAAAAATGAAGGACCTGTCAATTTCTTTGGTGGAAGTAGCCCACACTGGGTGAACCATGTATATCTATGTCTCTATTGTATTTTGTATCTTATGTGTTTTATTTTCGCATGTGTTTTATTTTATTGCTCCACGATCCTTTTTTTCTAACAACTGATATCAGAGAAAAAGGTAACTCGCAAGAAAATGGGGTTCTTGGTTCGAGTGGGAGCAATGGAGGAACATGGAAAGTTTAGAGTGGAGAAATTTAACAACCAAAACTACCAATTATAGAAGATTCATATGGAATATTATTTATATTAGAAGGAAGGATCTATTCCTACCTTTGGGTGTAATATCAAATAAAATGATGACCATGAAGGATGAAGAATGGGATGTTCTTGAGAGAAAGGCACTAGGAACGATACGAATGAGCCTGGAAACATCAGTGGCTTTCAATATTTCAAAAGAAAAGAGAATGAAGGAGATGATGGACGCATTGGATAAAATATATGAAAAACCCTCAGCGCCCAATAAGGTATTTCCAATGAAGAGATTATTTAATATGAATATGGCAAAAGGTGGGTCTATTGCAGATCATTTAAATGAATTTAATACGATTACTAATCAGCCAAGTTTTGTAAAAGTGGACTTTGATGATGAGGTCAAGGATCTTATAATCATGTGCTCATTGCCAGAAAGATGGAATGACTTGGTAATGTATGTAAGTAACTTTGTCTCTCATTCAAACACTCTAAAATTTGATGATGTTGTCGGTGTTATCCTTAGCGAGGAAATGTGATGAAAAAGCACAAGTGAGACATCAAGTAATGCATTGACTATGAAGAATAGAGGAAGACAAAATGATAGAGGAAAGGGATCAAGGAACCATGGGAATTCTAGGAAGGGAATATCCAAATCCATACTGCGAAATATAGAGTGATGGAATTGTGGGAAGAAAGGACATATGAAGAAAGACTGCATAGCTCCAAAGAAGCAAAGAGATGGATAATAAGAGAAAAATAAAGAAGAAAATGTAACAGGTGATGTGTTACAATATGCTTTGATTCTTTCTGTAGATAATATTTATGAGTCTTGGGTAGGATCTTCAGGGGCTTCATTTCATGCCACACCCCATAGGAAACATTTTCTAGATTATGTTCAAGGTGATTTTGGACAGGTTCCTTTGGGTGATGATGCACCATGCAAAATTGTTGGAATGGGTAAGGTACAAATAAATAAAAATAATGGAAACCAAAGGTTATTGACAGAGGTAAGACATGCACCATATCTAAGGAAAAATATAATTTCAATAAGATAGTTTCTAAGTGAAGGTTGTATATCTATATTTACAGATAAGGCGTGGAAGGTCACCAAAGGATCACTGGTGATAGAAAAAGGAGAGAAGGTAGGTACATTATATTTATGTACTAGTAATATTGATTCTTCTATTTATTTATCTTCTGTAGAAGTGGATACAACATTGTGGCATCATAGGCTTGGACACATGACTGAGAAGGGGATGCAAATACTTCATAATTTTTTTTTCCAGATCTTAAAAAAATTGATTTGGATTTCTGTGAGCATTGTGTTTATGGAAAACAAAAAGAGAGTCAAAAAAGAAAAGAAGACTGAAAGTGATGGGTATTCTATATGCACTAAATCCCTCAATTAAATTGTCAACCCAAGGTAAGTAAACTTAGAGTTGTGGCACTGTATGAACTAAGGTAGAAAATATAATGGAAGTATTGTCTAACTAAGGGGATGGTCTATCTAAGGATCGGTCTAATTAAGAAATGACTTTTTTTTATTTTTATCAATTATCAAATCTTATTAATGAGCTTGAACTATTTAACCTAAGAAACTTCAACAATGGATCAATAGATTATTTCTAAAGAAGCAAATCAAAACCTACTTTAAACAAGTTAATCTATTCAACCTAATGAACAACAAAAAGTAAATTACTTTTCATATTTTATCTTTAAGAAAATAAGAAAACAAACAACTAATCTATCAAGACTATTTCAACAAGTAAACTCTATTCTTAAAACAAAACTCATAATCATTTCTATTTTGCAAAGAATAAATATTAACCTACTTCATCAAAATCATCATGACTGTATTCAGATTTTGATTGATCAAAATTGTTCTTAATTTGCAGTAACAAGAAAAGAGAATTCAAAGATGATGATTATGTCTTCGGTGTCGAATAACATCACGATGGCATCTGACTATTAGTGATATCTCAAGAGGGATTAATTGAATGTTGACTTATATAGATAAATGGAAAGTGTGAATCAATAAATCTAACGAAATCTTTGCCATCAAAGAAGCAACACTAAGTATCAATGCGATCTCTAAATTTCATGCATTAATCATCAATGATTAGAAAAACACTCTTATACTAATTCAAGCACACTCTTATTCTAACTCAAGAAAATTTACAAACTTATAAACTTATGACTAAAAATATTAATTCAAATCCAATCTTCTGATTAAAATTTCAATTCAAATCTATAACTGAGATCTTATCAATTAAACTCGACTAAGCCTATCATTAAAACTCAAATTTCAAACTAGAATGATTTTAGAAACATAACCCCAAAATATATTGCTATCATATCATACTAAAACAAGATTAATGAACCAAATAAATCTATGAAAGCATAACTGAACTGAGAATTAAATATAACTTTATTACAACTAATAAAACTTGCAACTATTAATCCATCGAAGCTTGCAAACGATGCTAAATTAAAACTCTGTCTACATTAATCCTCTGTTCAAATAATCCTCTGTTTTAATTTGTAGAAACCAATTTAAAACTTCAATACATCATCTAATTTAGTAGTCTAGATGAAAATTGCTAAGAAATAAGAAACATAGAATGACAAATAACCAACTCCTATAAGCAATCTGCAAAAGATGAATTAGACAATTAAATTACAATCGACATGCACAACAATTAAAACTAAAAGATACATACAACAAAGAAGTGAAGTAAATTCTAACTAAGCAAATGAAATACATGATATAACTATCTATACAGTCACCCATACCACTGGTGGCCCCCTAGCAAGTTGTGGCTACTCTTCAATAGAAAAACACGGGCTCAAATCGACATGATTCTGTCATTAATTAAAACACGGTCTTGGAACACAAGTTTGAAAAACATGTCTGAATTACACAATGAAACTTCTTCTTAAAATTGTGTCTGTGGTCTTGCCATTGCTAGTGGTATTTATAGGTGAATCACAGTTCGAGAGGTCGACCACCAATGGAAAATCCATTAAATGCACTCTAAAAACTTTGGCTTCTAGAAAATTCCTGAGCCACTCGGTGATCAACATAACCTCCCAATATGATATTTCATGAGCTCTGTAGTTGGAGGCCACGAGGGGGCACAAAACCCAGGTCATTGATTTTCCCATCACAGGCTGCCAATGTACCAACCACCAACTCCTCTATGCTCTGAGTGTTGGATCATGTGTCAGATGGAGTGTTAGATCGCGTATCGGATGGGGTGTTGGATGAAGTGATGGATGAGGTACCAGATGGAGGATCAGACTGTGAATTCACCCTGTTACACACAAATCATGCATTAGATCCTTATCAACATCAAACTGAACTAAATTTAGCTCAAAATCATTGTAAAACATTGAATACACATTCTTGTGTTGACAGGCAAATTTGATGGGCCATCAACTGGAAGAATAGGTCTAGTCTAGGATTGCCTAAATAACCCAAGCCGTTTGATGTAACCTATCCTGATGGGTTTAATGGCTCCATTAGCCAATCTAGGGTCCTAAAATAAAGAAAAGAAATAAACTAACTACTACTAAGACTATAATAATATATATACTTTAATCTAATTATTTACAAATACTTTCAATAGAAAGATAGATATGAACATGCCATTATATACATAGTAATTACAAATTGCAATTTTTTTAGTAGATGCCTTACAAAATCAAGGTTTGGTAACCATTTGCAAAAGTAGATAAAGAAAGAACATTTTTTATATTTTTTGTTTTCTAATCATAAATCTAAGAACTTAAATAAAATATGTTATGAAACAAGGATTGAGTGATGGTCAAAGTCGATCTAAAACTTTCATGTTTCACGGATAGACAAACTAATAATAGAAATTAAATGGAAATAAATATGACCTGAAATTAGCTTTGTAACATGTTTGTGCTTCTGTGCGATCCAGAACTCCTGCTATCTTGCTTGTAAGAAAAATCTATGACAGGTTTGTACGAATACCTACCAAACAAACTCTAGGATTTTATTGGTAGCCAGAATATGAGAACAAAATAATAGACATGTATACACAAGGATCTTATAATTATGAATGGTTACAGTAACATAAATCTTAATGTAAAAGATTCATTTTATCAATCAGCAAAACATCATGCATAAACCATGATATTAAAATTGATATCGTGATCATAGTGATAATTTATGAAACAAAAAATTATGAACAACATTTAAACATGAATAATATGGAACATCATATGTCATTGAGACTAAATCTATATAACACATTACTATTCCAAAATAAGAGAGACAAAAAATAAATGAGACAGCATTCACATTGGTCTAAATCCAAATTGCAATAAGTTCTTCCATTACGTTCTGAAGATCATTTGTCCATAATCTGTTCCAGGCGAAGATTTTGTTTACTTACAAAATAAACAGTATTTAAGGTGATTTGAAATCACCTCTTCCTATCTCATAGGATAGGATAGGATTTCATAAAATAAAAAATATTACAAAAATAGTAGGCTAACAGCCAATCATAACAGAGTTGATTGTACTCAAAACTTAATAAAAAAAAATTGCAAAACAAATAGAAAAGGAACTACTAATCATTCAAGTGTATAATCGAACATGTTTCCCCCAGATGATCAGCAACAAGATCTAATATTTCTTGAAAAATGAAACAAGAATAAGTTAGAAAATTACCCATAACTAATTTCTAATTTAATTTTTTTTTATTTAAAAGAGACTTGGCTACAAAATCGAAAGATTTTGTAGCCAATCTTATGTTAGAAAACAAAATCAAATTCCAAACCGATTCAAATAAAAATAGATAACAAGAATATAATAAGAGGAAAATTGTTTTACCATTTCAGAAATTGACTAAAGATGGGTTGGGTAGTTCAGAATTAATTATCACTTTGACATTGGTTGTGTTTTTTATCACTATGTTCCTTGAACTCTTAATGCATTTAGCCCCTTTCTCTGCATGTTCTTCGAGGTCAATATTTTCCCGTCTCAATGATTCGTTCTGAGCATTAAGTGTTTTCATTCAGGCCTGGATAAGGGGGATATCGATGTAATACCACTCGATCCAAAGGAAACGATCATCACACTGTACAGGAATAATGGAAGGTATATGGAGAGCATGATCAAACATGGGTGTATCGACCTTATCTTTTATCTACTTCTGATCAAGACAGATACCAGGAAACCCATCCTTACCCTTGAGGCACGGTGGCATATTCGTCACAAATTTGTAGGGTTTAGTAGAAGCAATGCCTTTCTTCTTGTAACCATGCAAATTTGGGTCTTCAAGAATGAGGAACTCTTCGATCTCAGGGTCTAAGTACTCGTCGATATCGATCGACCCGATTGAGCTTAGACGAGTGTTGGGTCAATTCCTAAGCTTTCTCGAAATTTGGCGACCTGCCCTATTGTTTTTTAACCCTATATATGTGCATTCCTTTGTTACCACTTCGCGAGGTCTTTCAACATCTGGGTTAATACTAAAAATCAGGCTAGCTTCAATTTCAGGAACACAAGGATTAATAACCTTCCACTTATCACTCCCTTGCTCAAAAAATCCTGTAGGCGAAGAATTACTCAGCATCCCGGCTTCTAGAGGGTTTCTGTTGGTGGAGTCTAGTATATCAATTGAAAAATCAGACTAGTTTTTAATCAGTGGATCGTCTAGGCTAGGGTTTACTACAGGAACGGTCATTGCAAAACCATTCCTTACCAAAAACTTATCCCAACATTCACCCACAGTTGACAAGTGATGAATCAAAAGGATCTTAATCAATCTGTGATGAAAAATACTTGAATCGACACTATGTCTCTTATATCTTTTGGACATTTTATAGAGACTTCGCAGCAGATAAAATGACATGCTCAATTAAAAACCAATGAAATGCATAAGTAAGTGAATATGGTAGAGGAATATTAATCCGTATCGACCTTCACAGGTCATGAATTGTTTGAGGATCATCAACAGGCTATGCCACCTAGGTTTAATGAGGGGGATGGGGATACCTTTTTCGCAGTAGTTGATCTTTCGAGATGTCACAAACAGGCTCCATGGAACTATTGTAATTCATGATTTTTTGAACCATTTATCTCCTGTCGATGGAATCACTATTGCTTCACTTACAAACCCCTCAGTTAGCTCTAACTATGCATCCCCAATTTTCTCTCTGCAGCCATCGAAGGTCTGCATGAAAGCCTACGCCACCTGAAGGTTATAGCCTTCAAATGTTTTCAGGAAGACATCCCAGACTTGGATTTTTAAGTCTTCGATTGCATCGTCGTGAGTGAGTAATGACTGGCATCCATTCAGCTCCAAGAGAACGACAAGATCCATGAAAAACGCGACTAGAGTGTAACAAGAATAACTCAAAACACTTTTAGGTTTAATGGTAGGAGAGATAGGAACAAATCTAGATGGATAGTGGAGAAATGGAAATAACCAAGCTTGCATGTTATCATAGCATAGGCAGTGAGAATGAGCGTGGAGGGTTTGATCGTAAATCTTTACCATTCTTGATAATGAGAGCTTGACATACAGAGTTGAAACCCTATGCCTGTAATGAATGGCTCATTAATACATTGTGCCAGCAGGGTGAGGTAAGTACATGAGTACAATAGGTGCACATTGATTTTTCATGACTACTAACATGACCATCAAATTGAAAATGGGTTTTAAAAATATATCAAAACAAAACTCTTCATAAATTGAATACAAACCATCGAACCATACAATAACGATATTGAAAAAATATAAATCCAAAATATCGAAAATAGGTCATTCCAACATTCAGTTTGGATTCGATATAAGCATGATGACCTTCTAAAGAATGCCTTATAAAGAAAATATAACACCAATCTAGGTTTTCATGTCCGATTCATTCTTGCAGTCATGAATCAAACATAAAACAAAAATGAAAATGCAATAATAAATAATTACTGAACATATTTGTTAATCCAGTAATCATCTCAAAACAATAATGTTCACAAGATCGAGGTGAAGGAAGCTACAACAAATGTTATTTCTTGTTTAAATAGAAAACTTATGTAGATCTTCCAACAATGGATACATACTGGGTGAAGCAATTATCTTTGCATCACCAGAAAATTCATGTTAGGATAGATCAGAATAATGAAAAATGAAGGAACATTTGACAACAAGTCAAGCATTCCGATAAAAACTCAAAAAACATAGTCCAACATCAGATGTGTTTATGTCAAAATGTAATCTGGTATTAGATCTAGATCACGAGAGAAACAAGGTTTATGCAACTGTCTCTGATACTGTTGACATATCCACTGTTTCCAGTAGGCGTCCATAGCCTCGACAAGGATGTCACTTAACCCACTCTAATACCTCTATCTTGTCCAAAAGGTGTCCATTCATGATGAAAAACATATTTATTCATGGATGAATTTTAAGGGACATACCTGATAATTTTCTTGAACCCGGCATTGCTTCGATACCAGTAGGCCTGTTTAGTACCCCAACGAAGTAGCCTTGGTATAATGGATGCATTTACACGCTGCAAACATACATGTTCAGTGTCTCGACGAGTTTACAAACACTTCCCACACCTTGCAGTTCTTTCAACTCTCTAGAATTAATTTATAAATTTCTAGAAACTTATATGATATTCAAGAGAGCGGAGTGATACTGAAAATTTCAGATTTTGAAAACATAGTTTGATCTCATATAGTTCGTCTATTTTTTAAATGATCTTTACCATGATCTGAACATTTATATTCCTATTACGAAACCATATCAAGGATAGGAAGGCATAATCGAGTTGTTTTATTAAAAAAAGGGACAGTGTTAAGAGTTTATTAATGATAATCATTATCCTCTCGAGATTTTGAAAAGAAACCAACATTGTTTTGAGTAGGAACTTTCTTCTGCGGATTTGAGTTTAACAATTTATAGCATGGTGCTTTGAGAAGTATTCAGTTGTTTCTCTTGGATAAAAATTATGATTTTCCTTCCACAAATGAAATGGCAACACAGACATAATTATTCAGAAACAGACCACAAACACGCAAAATGAAAAGAACCAAAATTAAAAACAAAAACAAAATTAAAACAAAAACAAAGATATATACAAAGAGGCGGATCCAGAAACATCGGGTGAAATATCTTTTGAGAGCTTGTCCATTCACTGGGAAAGTGTTTGGATGTCCCTCCAAATTGTGTAGGTGGAAAGAGTTGGGACCTAATTTTTCAGAAATTACGAATGGCCCCAATCACAGATTCTGGAACTTGGTGTGTTCCCCTTTCCCTTCGTGAGCTTTGTCCCACTTGAGAACTAAATCCCCGACATTGAAATTCCTGTCAGAAGAAGAATTTGAATCAAACAAGATTTTTACAATTTGTTGGTGCTGATCCAATTTCTTCTTAGCTTGTGCTCTTACTTCCTCTAGTTTTAACAAGGCATTAATTTAACTTTCCAGAGGAGGGCAGTCCACTTCTTAGACTTTCTGCGATAATTTTAGAGATGGAAGTAAAACATGTGGAGGGAGGATTGCTTCTCTCCTATAGACGAGAAAGAAAGGGGAATTACCGACAGAGGTTTTTGGTGTCACCCTATCAGCCCAAAGTGCATTATATAGTGCGGTGTGCTAGTTCTTATGGTTTTGAGAAACTGCGCTCTGAATGATCTTGATTAATTTTTTATTTTTCGATTCTACTAGACCATTTCCTTGAGGGTAGTAACTGGAAGAATATTTCAATTTAATCCCTTTATCTAAGGCAAAGACATTCATATAAAGGGATGAGAAATAAGATGTGTTATCAAAGACTAAACATTCAGGAATGTTGAATCGAGTAATGATATGCGAATTAAGGAAAGATACTACCTGGTTTGTGTTTACCACTTTCAAAGGTGTAGCTTCAGACCATCAGGTAAAATAATCTATTGTCGTAATGATATATTTGTGATTTTGTGAAGAATAAGGGTTAATTGGTCCTATGATTTCAAGACCCCACTACTGAAAAGGTGAATCTACAGTAACAGTTTGCAAAGGGAATGTTTCCTTCTTCACCCATCCAACATCCTTTTGGAAGATTATGCATTTACGACACAATGCATGGGCGTATTTAAATAACGTGGTACAATAGTACCCAAATCTTAACACTTTGTGAGTAGTGGTGTCTCCATTGAAGTGACCACCAGTCTCACCTGCATGAAGTTCAGATAGTACTTTCTCTGGTTCATCCTTTTCCAAACAACGCATAAGAACACCATCAAAATTCTTTCGAAATAATACATCATTTATTAACTGGAAAGATGCAGACTTCAATATTAGTGATATTATGTTTTTAGGATCAAGATAGCGAGGAGAAGATCCCTATGTCAAGTAAAATTTAATGTTCTCATACCAAGAATTTCCAGCAACTTGTGCACAACTGATTTGTTTTTTGTAATGTTGGTTTACATTTAAGGTGTTAATTTGACTTTCTTGTTCTTTAATTGAATCAACAACTAGTTTACATAGGCATTGACCTCTAACAATTTGTGCAGGGGTTATTTTGAGGTCATACTCTTGTAAGTATGTCATCCAATTTTCCCTTTTCTCACCCAGCTCTTTTTGTACTAGCAAGTTTCTTATGGCTGGGTAAAGAACAATAACTTTTTTTCTGGATTTCAGAAGGTATGACCGAAAGTGTTTCACTACTTTGAAAAAAGCATATGCATGTTGATCTATTGCTGGATAATTAAGATATACTCCTTTGAAATATGAGATCATGAAGGCAATGGGTATCTCATTACTTTAAATGTTTTTCTATGTTAACACAGCAACATAAGATCAGTCAGAAGCAAAGGTGCAAAGAGTGAAATCCTGGGAGAAATTGGGACTCATCAAGGAAGGAGATTCTACTATTTCTTTTCTAATGGAGTCAACAAATTGACTTTCTTGTGGCCCCTAATGGTACAAAACATCCTTTTTAATTAATTTCTATAATTCTCTCACCACTTCTGAAAAACTTGGGACAAATATTCTAATGAAATTAATCTTTCCTAAAAATGATTGCATGGCTATTTTGGAAGAAGGAGGGGAGAGTTTAGTGATTGCTTGGGTTCTCTCAGGGTCAATGATCATTCTGTATTTCAATACTATAAACCCCATCAATTTACCTTGCTCTACTGCAAAGACCGATTTCTTAGGGTTGAGATATATACCGAACCTATGACATCATTCTAGGACATCCCTAAGGTGAGACAAATGATCTTTCTTGTTTTTAGAAAAAAAAAATAATGTCATCAAGATAGACCACAACTGATTGATTTATGAGACCACGGAAATAAATGTCCATTGCTCTCTAGAAAGTGGCCCCGACATTTATCAGTCTAGAAGGCATTTTCTTGTAGGCATAAGTGCCCTATGGGGTATGAAAAGTGGTTTTAAGCTAGTCTGAGGGAGACATGAGGACTTGGTTGTATCCCGAAAAACCATCTAACAGAGATAGTATTTTGGAACGTGATACCTGCTGAAGAATTTGTTCCATTGGAGGGACATGATAGTTATCTTTATCAAATGCTCGATTCAAGTTAAGAAAGTCAACATGAAGTCAAATTTCACCACTTTTCTTCCTTACAGGAACTAGATTAGACACCCATTGTGTGTGTCCCACTAGGAAAATTATCTTTGCATTTAGTAATTTATTCAGTTCTTTCTTGACAATGGGTTCCAATTTGGAGTGCATCTTTCTTAATTTCTGCTGAAAAGGCTGAGTTTGAGGTTTCATGGGGATGACATGTTGTATTATATTAGGATCAAATGTTTTCAAATCGTCATATGTCCAAGAAAAAATGTTTTTAAATTCTTTAAACAATTTTATAAAAGTAGATCTTTCTTGCTCAGTGCATCTCATTCCCAAATTAATATTTTGGGGATTTTACTTTGTTCCCTAAATTTACCGTCTCATAAATCAAAGAAGAACTGTTCGTTTTACAATTAACTGACCCCCTAAATTTATCATGCAAGTCATAAAACTTCTCTAGTCTTACAACAAAACTAGGGATAGAGTTTACCATATTAGATGTTGATTCAGGAGATCTAGGATCTAATATTATTGTGAAGTTGCGAAGGTTTTCATCATGAGTGCCTTCATCAATGATTGTGCCTTGGAAATTCTCTTCCATGTGCAAAAAGTTGATGATCTGCTGGTCATCATCGAACACTCTCCAATTGGTGATGTTGTCCGGGATCGATGGCCTGAACAACAATTCAATTGAAAACGCATTAGGAGAAATACCTTCTGCAGGAAATAGTTTAGAAGCGACGTTAGCCAATAAATTAGCCTCTAAATTACTTAGTCTAGGAATGGAATTTATGTTAGATGTTGAAAACGTTTGCATTAAACTCCATACCTCAATTTGGTAAATTTTCAAATGTGGTCACAAGCAATGTATGGAGTTTCTTACCTGCCTAACCACGATTTATGAATCACCGAATGCCATTAAATTTCGTACGTCCGTATCCAAAGATTTCCTAAGAC
Organism: Picea glauca; assembly: GCA_000966675.3. Taxonomy (NCBI): domain Eukaryota; kingdom Viridiplantae; phylum Streptophyta; class Pinopsida; order Pinales; family Pinaceae; genus Picea; species Picea glauca. The sequence goes on along the minus strand of JZKD02S1948699.1, from coordinate 230,159 downwards.
CTTGTAAAAGTGCTTCGTATTCGGTGGTGTCATTAGTGCACTCAAAATCTAATCGACGAGCAATGAAAGTATTATTACCTCCGAGATCTATGAGTACACATCTTGCACTGAATCCTTCTTTGGATTTGGATCTGTCAAATTATAATGACCAGATTTGAGCTTCGTCAAGAGTGTTTGGCACACTTGGCAAAGCTGATGTCTAAGTATAGGTCGTAACTTTTGATTGATGCCCATGATCAATGATGGGGGAAACTTCGGTCATGAATTTACCAAAGAAGGTATTCATTCTATGCATTTCAAATGACTTAGCAAATGCAATAAAAGTTTTGTTTGTGTCATTTAGATCCATCATGGTGTGCTTAATATAGCATTCTCAGTTTATCCTAATTTTATTGGGTTGTCCATTTTCTAGTAGCCACAAATGAGACCAATCTGTGGCAAAGTAACCATGCAGTTGTTCGGACCAGTCCCTGCTTAAAAAAAAACCATAGACTTCAGGGATATCAACAACAATAGTATCAATTATCTCATGGACCTTAGGATTGGAAGATAATATAACAAGAACATCCTTAAGTTCATCGATTACCTTCACATTTGTTCGATCTAGATGAATGATTTTGAGATCAAAAAGTTTAACTTCTGCGTTATTTTTTTGAAAAACATATAGTGGCATGACATTTGACGATGCACCAGAATTGACCATACAATTTTGTACATTCCTATTAAAAATTTCAAAAGTTAACAAGAAAGGCAGGACATTTTTCCGAGTGTTAACAATAGAATTCTGTTGATTTTTAACTGTTGTCCCTAAAACATTTTTATTTACATTTGCTACAGTTTTTTCAGCTAAAACCCTTTTATCTGGAGGTTCAGATGTTGTTTTAGTTGGGATCTTTTGGGTTGTTTTGAACCAATTTATGCTATTTTCTTGCTGCTAGGATTGTTGTTTGGACTATTTTCAGCGATACTCTGTAGCATTTTCTGCAGAATAAGGGGAAATTTCAGCAACTCAAAAACATAAATATTAGCCCTCAATTTTTTCAGATCTTCAATTAAATCGTATTCTAAAACAGGGGTTGCTAAACTTTGTTTAGTTTCATCTTTCTTCGACTATTTTGGAAGCGCATTATTACTTTCTTCAGAAGAAGGTTTTCCCTGTGTTTTTCTTCTTGTGTTGTAGGGATGGACAGTTTCAGAATTTACTTGGAAAATATTGTCAAAGAAGTGACCGAAGATATTGTGGGATGAATCTTCTTCTTTCGGTACTTCTTCCTCAGCTATGTCTTTATAAATTTCAGGAGGGGCAAAAGAAGGAATATCATGTTCTTCTAGAATGGTTTGCAAAGCATATTGCAAGATTTCTAAATTAAGACCTTCAGTGGTCATTTTCAGTCGGTTGGGAGGAAAAGGTTTTTTGAATGGAGGTTTAAAACTTCCTTTGCTTGAGCATGCCTCCTCAGCTGATCTCTTCAATTCCATGACCTGATTTGATAGTTTTTGGAAAGCTTTCTGCAAGATTTCTAAATCTAAAGTTTCAAGTTGACTTTTGGCTTGGGGAGGCCTAGTAAGCATTTCTGTTTTCTTTTTAGAGGATGAAGTTGTTTCAACTTCACTATTGAGATTGTATTTTAAGCTTAACATATCCTTTTCAATTTGGCTTGCCTCCTCAAAGGCTTCCAACAGTGTTCTTTTTAGACCTTTTGACCCAAATTACTATGTTATTATGTGTGTAATATGCGACAATTAGACTTTCAACGGGCATTGAATCTGTGGGAATTCGATTCTTTAACGTAAGACATATATGGTTAAAATATTTTTCTTTCTCCTTAGGATTCATTTTTAGACTAGAGAACTCCATAACCAAGACTTCAGGAGATTTATCATCTCTAAACTTCTCTAAGAAACATGTTTCGAACTTGTCCCAAGAGATGATGATCTGGGGCTGTTTGGAAAAATACCATGTGGAGGCATTGCCCTCAAAAGTATAAGGAAAGAGTCTACATACTACATCTTCATGTTCTACATTTTGGAGTCTAATGGCCAACATAAAAAAAAAATTATATGATCCTCAACAGATTGTTTAGAATCTGGATCAAATCTAGGTAACCATTTCTCTAAGTGTTTCGATAATGGATGTTGTGGTCCAGGTACAACCACGACATCTTGATTGAGCCAAGGTCTGGCAGGATTTTTTTGGTTTTCCATGGATGTTGGTGTTGTCGAAGGCTGAGATGATTCAGGCGAGGAACTACCTTCGTCAGATGACTCTCCTCTTGAAGAGGATGGAGATGAACCAGGTGGGGAAGGTGGGATACCAAATCTTCCATCTCCAAGAGTAAGTTTTTCGATAGGATCGGTGGTATTATCTCCTAAAGGGTTTGAGAGTAGACCAGTTCCTTCAAGTTGTTCCCGGATATCTGAGAAATATAAGGGTTGGTTAAGTGTCCTACCATGTTTTATGATATGGGCCAAGGCACTATGTGTCCTTATGAGTGACTGATGAATAATTTCTTGAACATCGGCCCTTTGAGGAGCTGGTGTCATTGGTTCAACAGGAAACTCAGGATTATCATTTGAGGTAGTTGTTGTTTCAAGTGTAACATTGTTGTATGAGCGACTATGAATTACAATAGGGGATCGAGTGTGTGGGGGGGGGAGTCTTGCGACCTCTACGTGCCATAAATTGAATCCAGGCTCTCCTTCTAGCGCCATTTGTTAACGGGCAAATTTGACGGGTCGTCAATTGGAAGAATAGGTCTGGTCTGGGGTTGTCTAAATAACCCAAGCCTTTTGGTGTAACCTATTCTTATGGGTTTAATGGCTAAGTTATCCAATCTAGGGTCCTAAAATAAAGAAAAGAAATAAACTAACTACTACTAAGACTATAATAATATATATACTTTAATCTAATTATTTACAAATACTTTCAACAGAAAGATAAATATGAACATTCCATTATATACATAGTAATTACAAATTGCAAATTTTTTACTAGATGCCATGCAAAATCAAGGTTTGGTAACTGTTTACAAAAGTAGATAAAGAAAGCACATTTTTTTATGTTTTTTGTTTTCTAATCATAAATCTAAGAACTTAAATCAAATATGTTATGAAACAAGGATTGAGTGACGTTCAAAGCCGATCTAAAACTTTCATGTTTCACTGATAGAAAAACTAATAACATAAATTAAATGGAAATAAATCTGACCTGAAATTAGATTTATAGCATGTATGTGCTTCTGTGCGATCCAAAACTCCCGCTGTCCTACCAGTAAGAAAAATCTATGACAAGTTTGTACAGATACCTGCCGAACAAATTCCAGGATTTTATTGGCAGCTAGAACATGAGAACAAAATAATAGACATGTATACACAATGATCTTATAGTTATGAACGATTACAGTAACATAAATCTTAATGTAAAACATTCATTTTATCAATCAACAAAACATCATGCGTAAACCATGATATTAAAATCGATATCGCGATCACAGTGATAATTTGTGAAACAACATTTAAAACATGAATAAGATGGAACATCATATGTCATTGAGACTAAATCTATATAACACATTATTATTCCAAAATAAGAGAGACAAAACATAAATGAGACAACATTCACATTGGTCTAAATCTGAATTGCTATAAGTTGTTCCAATACGTTTGAAGATCATTTGTCCATAATCTGTTCCAAGCGAAGATGTCCTTTACTTACAAAATGAACAGTATTTAAAGTGATTTGAAATCACCTCTTCATATTGCATAGGATAGGATAGGATTTCATAAAATAAAAAATATTACAAAAATAGTAGGCTATCAACCAATCATAACAGAGTTGATTGTACTGAAAACTTAATAAAAAAAAATTGCAAAACAAACATAAAAGGAAATACTAATCATTCAAGTTCATAATCAAACATGTTTCCCCCAGATGATCAGCAACAAGATCTACTATTTCCTAAAAAACGAAACAAGAATAAGTTAGAAAATTACCCATAATTGATTTCTAACTTAATTTTTTTTATTTAAAAGAGACTTGTCTACAGAATCAAAAGATTTTGTAGCCAATTTTATCTTATCAAACAAAATCAAATTCCAAACTGATTCAAGTCAAAATAGATAAGAGGAATATAATAAGAGGAAAATTGTTTTACCATTTCAGGATAGAAATTGACTAAAGATGGGTCGGGTAGTTTAGAATTAATTATCGCTTTGACACTGGTTTAATTTTTTATCACTATGTTCCCTAAATTCTTAATGTGTTTAGCCCCTTTCTCTGCATGTTCTTTGAGGTCGATATTTTCTCGTCTCAATGATTCATTTTGAGCGTTAATCATTTTGATTCAGGCCTGGAGAAGGGGGATATCAGTGTGATACCGCTCGATCCAAAGGAAACAATCATCACACTGTACAGGAGGAATGGTAGCTCTATGGAGAGCATGATCAACATGGGTGTATCGACCTTATCTTTTATCTGCTTCTGATCAGGCCTGATACCAGGAAACCCCTCCTTACCCTTTAGGCACAGTGGCAAATTCGTCACAAAGTCGTAGCATTTAGTAGAAGCAATTCCTTTCTTCCTGTAACCATGCAAATCTGGGTCTTCAAGAATGAGGAACTCTTCAATCTCAGGGTTTGATTAATCGTCAATCTCGATCGGGTCGATCCAGCTCAGAGGAGTGTTGGATCGATTCCTAAGATTTATTGAAATTTGGTGACCTGCCCTTTTGTTTTCGAACTCTATATATGTGCATTCCTTTGTTACCTTTTCACAAGGTCTTTCAACATCTGGGTTAATACTAACAATCGGGCTAGCTTCAATTTTAGGAACACAAAGATTAATAACCTTCCACTTAGCACACCCTTGCTCAAAAAATCTTGTAGGAAAAGAACTACTCAACATCCCGGCTTCTAGAGGGTTTCTATTGGTGGAGTCTGGCGTATCAATTGAAAAATCAGACTGGTTTTTAATCAGTGTCTTGTCTAGGATATGGTTTACTATAAGAACGGTCATGGAAAAACCATTCCTTATAGTTTTAGGTTTAATGGTAGGAGTGATAGGAACAAATCCATATGGATAGTGGGGAAATGGCCATAACCAAGTCCGTGTGTTATCATAGCACAGGCATTGAGAATGAGCGTGGAGGGTTTGATCGTAAATCTTTACCATTCCTGGTAATGAGAGCCCGACATACAGAGTTGAAACCCTATGTCTGTAATGAATGGATCGTTAATACATTGTGCCAGTAGGGTGAGGTAAGGACATGAGTACAACAGGTGCACATTGATTTGTCATGACTACTAACATGACCATAGAATTTACAAGGGGTTTTAAAAATATATAAAAAAAAAACTTTTCATAAATTGAATACAAACCATCGAACCATACAATAACTATATTGAAAAAATATAAATCCAAAATATCGAAAATAGGTCATTCCAACATTGGGTTTGGATTTGATATAAGCATGATGACCTTCTAAAGAATGCCTTCTAAAGAAAATATAACACCAATATAGGTTTTCATGTTTGATTCATTCTTTTAGTCATGAATCAAACATAAAACAAAAATGAAAATGCAATAATAAAGAATTAATGAACATATTTTCTAATCCACTAATCATCTCAAAATGATAATGTTCACAAGATCGAGGTGAAGGCAATTACAACAAATTTTATTTCTTGTTTAAATAGAAAAATTATGTAGGGATGCCAACAACCTAATATAAATCCATGATGAATTGATACAAAATCCTTTGAAAACTCCTTCAAAATGGTCAATAGCATATATAATATCGGTGCAAAAATGATTCAACCATCGCAACAAAACAATCAAAATACGAGCCCAACAGAAATATTAGAGCCTGTGCATACATATGTATGGGGACCAACTCAGGTATCATCTCTTGGTGTCTCTCATTATTATGTTAATTTTATCGATGATGCAAATAGAAAAACTTGGGTTTATTGCATTCGACAAAAATCTGATGTTTTGACACTTTTAAGAAATGGAAAGATTTGGTTGAGAATGAGACAGGAAAAATTTTGAAGTCCCTCAGATCAGAAAATGGAGGTGAATATTGCAATAAGGATTTTGGTCATTACTGATCATACCATGAGATTCTTAGAGAGAAAATAGTTCTAGGAACACCATAAGAAAATGGTGTGTCAGAAAGGATGAATAGGACAATCATTGAGCATGCAAGGAGTATGAGATTGCATGCAGGGTTATCGTTACAGTTTTGGGAAGATGCTTGGATACTATTGTTTACTTAATAAAAAGAGGACCTTCAATTTCTTTGGATGGTGGCATTCCAGAGGAGGCATGGACAGGTAAAAAGGTAAACTATTCTTTTTTGAATACTTTTAGTTGTGAATCATTTGTCCATATTAATAAAGAAAATAGAACAAAGCTTGAGGAAAAATCCAAGAAGTGTACCTTTTATTGGATACAGTGTTAATGATTTTGGTTATCACTTATGGGATTATGGAAATGACAAAATCATTATGAGTATAGATTCCATATTCAATGAGAAGGTCATGTACAAAGATTAGTTGTAGGGAAAGAAGAAGGAAAAAAAAAACCAAAATACACAGTTCTTGATGAGATCACTGAAAAAGAAATTCCAAAGGTACCATAAAATCAAAATGTACAACAACATGAGCATAAGGTACCTCAAACTCCTGCAATTTTTGTTAGAATATCTATCAAGTTAAGCATACCCCCTGAAAGATACTCTCCTTCATTGTATTATTTATTGTTGACTGATTTTGGTGAACCAGAATGTTATGAAGAGGAAATGCGGGTAGACACTAAAAAGAAGTGGGAGCAAGGCATGAAAGAGGAAATGGATTCCTTGGTAAACAACTAGACTTGGGACTTGGTTTAGTTTCCTATAGAAAAAAGAGCATTGTAGAATAAATGGGTTTACAAGTTGAAGGAAGAAGATGGAGAAAAAAAAAGTGGTACAAGGCTAGACTTGTTGTAAAGGGGTTTGCACAAAATAAAGGTATATATTTTGATGAAATATTTTCTCTTGTTTTTAATATGAATTCAATTGGGACTATTTTAAGTGTTGTGGCAATACAATATTTTCATCTTGAACAGTTAGATGTAAAAACAACTTTTCTCCATGGGTATTTGGAGGAAGAGATTTATATGTAGCAACCACAGGGGTATGAGGTCAAAGGAAAGGAGAATTTGGTATGTAGGTTTAAGAAGAGTTTGTATGGCCTAAATCAATCTCTAAGGAAGTGGTAGTTGAAGTTTGATAGGTTTATGAAAGAACAAGGTTATAGCAGATGTCATTTTGATCACTATGTTTATTTTAAAAGTCTAGAAAATAGAATATATATTATCTTGTTGTTGTATATAGATGACATGTTTGTTGAAAGGTATAACATGCAGGATATAAATGTTCTCAAGAATAAATTAGCTAATTCATGTGTGATGAAGGATTTGGGTGCTGCAAAGAAAATCCTTGGTATGAATAACAAGAGACAAGAAAAATCGCAAATTGACATTGTATCATGGTGAGTACATAGAGAAGGTGTTGGAGAGGTTTAGAATGCAGAATACAAAACCAATTAGTACACCTTTGGCAAACCATTTCAAATTAACCAAGGAAATGTGTCCCAAGATACATGAGGAGATATAATACATGTCGAACATCCCTTATTCATCAGTAGTTGTCAACTTGATGTATGTGATGGTTTTCACAAGAGAAGATATTGCACATGCAGTGGGAGTTGTGAGAAAGTATATGAACAATCCAGGTAAAGAACATTGGGAGGCAGTAAAGTGGATTCTCATGTATTTGAGAGGTATTGTTACTCATGCATTAAGTTTTGGAGTTTCATACATTGTTCTACAAGGATATGTTGATTCACATATGGCAGGTGATAAATATAGAGAGAGGAGAACCACGGGTTATGTTTTTATTATAGGTGGAATCACAGTAAGTTGCATTTTGAAACTGCAAAAGGTTTTTTCACTTTCAACAACAAAAGAAAAGTATGTTGTTGCTACAGAGGATAGTAAAGAAATGATTTGGTTACAGAGGTTTATGGAGGAATTGGGAAAGAAGCAGGAGAATAGTAGGTTGTACTATGATAGTGAGAGTGCCATTCATCTTACAAAGAACTCAACCTTTTATTAAAATAATAAGCATATACAAATCAGGTACCATTTCATACAATCCATCTTAGAAGATGGACATTTGAAGTTGGAAAAGATAAATACTAGCTAGAATCCTGCAGACATGTTAACAAAGGGAGTAACCAGGGAGAAACTAATTTCCTACTCAGTTTCAGTTGGCCTTCAAGAATGAAGGTGAATATTAGAAATTTTCTAGGTCCAAGGTGGAGTATATCCCAGTAGGTACAACAAAAGTGGAGTTGTTGTGATCAGTCTCCAAGTGGGAGATTGTTGGTTGTGGAGCCTGATTATCTTTTTGATTCAGAGGTTTGTTTCAGGTGTGCTTGAACCCCATTATCTAACGGGGGGTGTGGGGGGGATTTACCCCACACAAATATCACCAAGGGGGTCTAGTGGGGTAGGGGGATTCGGAGGCAGTGCCCGTGAAGCGAAATATTTGGAAAAATTATCTTGTAAAATATTGCAATTTCATAGTCAATCTGGACCATTCGTTCTAAGGTCACAGATATAATGGTAGAAGTTATGTTAGGTTTTTTTAGCCTAGAAGGAAACCCTCTTTTATGAGGGAATTATATTGTTGTTGTGTATTATTGTGAATATTGTATTCAAAAAGAGGATAATATGAGAGAAACAAGAGGAAGTTACAACAGGTGTGTTGTAGGTTGTATCCATTCATTTTGTTGAATAATAAAAAAGAAGGCCTGGAAATTTCTCTAGTGGATGTAGCCCACATTGGGTGAATCACATATAGCTATGTCTCTATTTTATTGTGTATCTTATGTGTTTTATCTCCACATTTGTTTTATTTTATTTCTCCACAATCCTATTTTTCTAATAGTAAGTATGTTGTGTCTATGTTGTATGTTTCTTAATCCATTGTCTATATTGCTATGAGCAACTTTTCAGTGATACAAATGAGTGGAGATATTTTTGGAGAAAACCATCCTCCAAGTGTAGGTGTCCATAGATCATTGTGGGAGATATTCTCAATGATTCAACATTCTGTCTGATCCAAGTAAAATTTGAAACCCCCAATATCATTTTTCTTGTCTTTTTCATTAGATTTGTTGAGGAAATTTGTGGTCCAAGGGCCTAATTTTTTGGAGGCCAAGGGAAACCTTAGCGTTCCAAGGCATCGACAAGATCGTCACATGATTCCCCTATGACATCATGTGATGAGCCATAATGGATCGATGGGATGTATGTAATATTTGTGGATTTCTCCTCTAACATGGTTTCTTTGTCTTTGTTTTCTTGGAAGTTTAGGTAGATTGGAAGTATTATGGAGTGGAAGGAAAGTTCCCATGAGGCTTGTAACATACCTAGCCACCCACATGCTAGGATACATCACCTCAAGCCCACTTCTAAACTTCTTTTGACTTCTGACCTAACTTGTAATTCATAAAGATGAATGCATTAGTCACATGCATAGATCAAGGTTCATCATACAACATAATTAATATGAACCATATGTCACACACAACAATAACCAACAAGTATGCATACTATGGATATGAAATTCATAGATAAATAAATACATAGTGAAATAATTACACAAGTAAATAAAACCATAACAAAGAGAACTTATCTTTGATGAAACGAATCACCAACTAGATGTAGACCAAGGAATTTCCACCCAACCGTAGACACTATTGTTCCAAGTCTCAACAACAGTGTCACCCCCGATCCAGAGTTATGAATCCACAAGTATGGTTCCAGAGTGTCACTGAGATTTCCAAAGCAATTATCACTCAAGCTCTCACAAGCTTCTCAACACCCATAACAATCCAAAGTACACCAACTATCTTATACCCATCTTGCACAACCCAAGAGAATGGACCCCCTTCTTTTCCACACAATCCCTCAGGTTGTCCATCTCCTTCTATGGATCCAGTGCAACTAGTACAAAATATCCATGTTGGGACTCTCAGGACTCACAGCTATGAGAAAAATTGAACATAGGCCAAATCATCTCAGACATGTAGGCCTTGATTCATGGCTGGAATACACCAACAGTATCTACATTCAACAAATCCATGGATCCTCTCCAACAGTTCGATTTCCTTTCCCAAGCCAAGACACGAATGAGGAAAGATGAGCAAGTGAAGGAATGAATGGAGTGATAAAAAAATGAAAGGTGTGAACAATGAGTAATTGAGTGAGTGAGCGAATGAGTGAAGAAGAAGAAACTATAAGAATAAGGATGATAACCCCCCAAATAGAACAAGGATGATTTTATGTAATTCTTGGAATTAAGGAACCACTTGGCCTCCCCCCCAAGAATCTCATGTAATTGTTATTCTCCATTAAAACAAAATTGGTAAATAAAGTATAAAATACATACTTATTGTAATGCCCCA
>JZKD02S1948699.1:186387-201322 GCA_000966675.3 Picea glauca | reverse complement strand
TATGGCACTATGATCCATGCGAGATAATTTATGAGATGAGGGTTAGAAATAAGAATGTTCCATATATTCATACACCCAAGCCTAAGATAGAAAAGTTCACCAATCAAATAGAATGAAATATATATATATACTTTTTGTATTGAAAGTATTGTTTTAGGGCTTGGCCATTTACCGAGAGGGCGTTGGGTTCCCCCCTAATATTCTGAAACCGATAAGTGCTTGCCCCAATCTTCTCGGCCACCTGGAAAGGTTTGAGCCATAGATTCTGGAACCTAGAATGTTTTCCTTTAGGCTCATTTTCTTTGTCCCATTTCAGGACTAAGTCTCGTACTTCAAAATTATTTTCTTTAGCCTTATGCTTGTCAAACCATATTTTAACTATCTGCTGGTGGGATATGAATTTTTATTTATCTTTCTCCCTTTCTTTTTCTAACATGAGTAGGGTGTCAATTCTTTGTTGTAAGGTTGATGAGGGGTGCCCCCTGGACTCCTACTCAAGTTGAAGATATGGGAGATATAGCATGTTTGGGAGAATGGCTTTCTGTCCGTATACTAGAAAGTATGGGGAATTTCCTATAGCTTCCTTAGGTGTAACTTTGTCTGCCCATAAAGCATTATGGAGTAGATTATGCCAATTCCTTTGGTTGTCTACAACCATTTTCTTCAATATCCTCACTAGGTTTTTATTAGTTGACTCTGCCACTCCATTTCCCTATGGATAATAATTTTTAGAGTATCTAATTATGATTCCTTTGTCTAGGGAAAACCTTCAAAATTATTTTCTTTAGCCTTATGCTTGTCAAACCATATTTTAACTATCTACTGGTGGGATATGAATTTTTATTTATCTTTCTCCCTTTCTTTTTCTAACATGAGCAGGGTGTCAATTCTTTGGTGTAAGGTTGATGAGGGGTTCCCCCTGGACTCCTACTCAAGTTGAAGAGATGGGAGATATAGTATGTTTGGGAGAATGGCTTCTTGTCCATATACTAGAAAGTATGGGGAATTTCTTATAGCTTCCTTAGGTGTAACTTTGTCTTCCCATAAAGCATTATGGAGTAGATTATGCCAATTCCTTTGGTTTTCTACAACCATTTTCTTCAATATCCTCACTAGGTTCTTATTAGTTGACTCTGCCACTCCATTTCCCTATGGATAATCATTTTTAGAGTATCTAATTATGATTCCTTGGTCTAGGGAAAAATATGTTAATAAGGTGGAAGAAAAGTAAGCTTCATTATCAAAAATAATAATAGGAGGGACATTGAACCTTGTGATTAGTTGTTGTTCTATGAATTGGATTACCACCTTCTCGTTTACATGATTCAGAGGGGTGGCTCTGCCCATTTTGTGAATTAATTCGTAGCAGTAAGTATGTACTTGTTTTTTTTTAAGAGGTTGGTGTAATCTCTCCTATGATATCTAACCCCCATTGCTCGAACGACCTAGAAACGGTCACCAATTGGAGTGGGACTGCTGCCCTCTTTTCTCTCCCAGCTCTTATTTGACAGACTTTATAGTTTCTAGTGTATGTGTGAGAATATTTGAACAAAGTGGGCCAATAATAACCAACTCTTCGTATCTTGTGAGCGGCAATGTCTCCTACGAAATTTCCACTTGCAAGACCATCATGGAGATCCTTCAGAACTTTATCTGCATATTCACGTTCAAGGCATATTAAAAGTACCCCATCAGAATTAACTCAAAAGAGTACCGAATTTATGAGGCAGTATTGTGTAGATTTTAACCCAAGGCTCTCCTTTCCTTGGGGTTTAGGTCTTATGGTCAAGTCCCATGATGTAGGAGATAAGTCAATTTATCATACCAAGATTCTTGTCCTGGGGAACTGTACGAAGCTTCACCACACCATAATACCATTTCATTTTCCCATCTGAAGACTTCATTTACTTGGTCTTGAGCCTCAACTGTCAGTTTGCATAATCCGTGTCCTTTAACTAATTTAGCAGGTTTTATATCTAGATCAAATTCTTAAACTACTATCATCCAATTTTCTCTTATTTCCCCCGTATCATGTTGAGTAAATAGGGATTGGACTATAGGGTGAGGTACGATTACTTTGGTTTGATTCTTGAGGATGTAAGATTCGAAATGTTTTACTGTCTTATAAACTGCATAAGCCTATTTATCTATAGCAGGATAATTTAGTTCATATCCTTGGAGGTTAGTGCTCATGAACGATACCAGAGCCTCATTGTTTTCATCATCATTCTGAGTCAAAACTGCAGCTAACGATTGATTCGGAGGTGAAATTATAGAGGAATAAATATTTATTGAAATTGAGATTTCACAACATGGGGGATTGAGATATAGCATTCTTAATGTCGTAGAATTTCGTCTTTCATTCATCATCCCACTTGAATTTGGCATCTTTACGAATCATACTTTGTAAGGGTTTGATAGTTTCGGTGAAATCGAGGGTGAATTTCCTCACAAAGTTGATTTTTTCGAAGAATGATTTCATAGATTTCCTATTGTGAGGTAATGGAAGTTGATTTATATCCTTAATCCTCTCTGGGTCTATACGAATTCTTTCCTAGGACATAATGTGGCCTAGCATCTCAACTTCCTCGACGCTGAAAATATTTTTCTTATGGTTTAAGGATATACCGTATTTCCTACACCTTTTGAAAATCTGGGTGAAGTGTTGGATGTGATCTTCTCTATTCTTTGAATACACACTCACGTCGTCCAAGTAAACTACTACACACTTGTTGATTAGTCCCCAAAATTCTATGTCCATGTCCCTCTGGAAGGTTTCTCCTGCATTGATTAACCCAAAGGGCATGCGTTTATAAGAAAAATTTCCCCACTTGGTTTGGAAGGTAGTTTTTAAACGATCTTCCTCTAAAACCAAAACTTGGTTGTAACATGAGAAACCATCCAGCAAAGAGAAAATCTCAGAGCCATACATGGTCTGTAAGAGTTGTTTCATTGGCGAGACTAGGTAGTTGTCCTTTTCTAAAGCTCTGTTAAGGTTCCTAAAATCTACACATAAGAGAATCTCCCCAGACTTCTTCCTTACAGGAACTAAATTAGCTACCGATGTAGAATTTATAACACGAAATATAATTTTGGCATCTATCATCTTTTTCAACTACTGACACATGAGAAGCTCTAGGGAAGGGTGATACTTTTGGAGCTTCTGTTGGAAAGGTTTCACTTTAGGTTTTAACGGGATAGTGTGTTGAATGATATAGGTATCATAAGTTTTTGGATCTCAGTAGGACCATGCAAAGACATGTTGATAATATCTAAAGAGTTTGAGATAGGCCTTCTTTTCCTCTTTGGATATCGTCTTGCCGAGGTTTACAGTTTTTGGATTTTTCTGGGTTTCGAGATTTATAGTTTAATGCATGGGACATGAACTATCGGTCTTCTCATTTTTAGATCCCTTAAATCATTCCTTCAGATAAAAAAGGTTTTCTAAGTTGAATATCCCTTTCAGTATCGTGTGAGACTTTGATTTTTCGATCGTCTGATTTACATGAAGGTCGGTTTCCATTGACTGTTCCTGAAACGCTTCATTGTGAATGGACAAATATTTAAAATTATCTTGATTAGTTAAGAATTTTATGATCTTTTCGTCCCCCTCAAAAACCTTTCAATTAGAAATATTTTTAGGTACCAAGGGTTTGTACAAAAGTTCTACAGTGAACTGAGAGGCTTCATAATCCTCTAGAGGTGATAGCCTTGAGAAAGCGGTGGCCAGAGAATCAGTAAGAATGTTCTTCAATCTAGGAATTGTTGTAATGTTGAAAGCTTCGAAATGATCTATTAGCATGTGCATTTCCTATTGGTAATTCTTTAGGTGTGGAGAGTTTCAATGTATAGTATTCCTTATCTGCCTAACAATGATTTCAGAATATTTGAAAACATTCAATTCTTGGACGTTTAGGTCTATGGATTTCCTCAACCCTTGTACCAGAGCTTCATACTCGGCAGTGTTATTTGTGCATTTGAATTCTAGTCTACAAGATAGGAAATGTCATTTGCCTCTTGGATTAATGAGAATAAACCCTACCCCTGACCCTTCTTGAGATTTAGATCCATCAAAATATAGGTTCCAACTTGTGGGAAACATGAATCAGCTTCCCATTTCCTATCACTTTCCTCTTTTCCTCTTGCTAGTTTTGTGGTTTCTAACGTAGGTTCTTGGCATAAGAGGGTTTCCTCTTCCGTTGTCAGCAACTCCTCTTGAAAAATCATTTCAGAGTTCTGGGTGAGAATGAAATTATATGAGATGGGGGAGAAGTTCTCGAAGTAGGAATCATAGGAATAATTTCCTAACATAGGGAAATCCATCGACGAGGGTTCGTTCAGGGTTTCTAGATCAGTGACAGTATGTTTCATATATCTTTCCCTATCAATTATGATCATATTTTTGTGCCCCTTTAATGGGAACCAAAGGTTATCCCAATCTATAATAAAGTATCTGTTTAAATTTCCAGACCAGTCTCGGATTAATAATAACCCATAAGCTTCTGGGATATCTACTACAATGATGTCAATCACTTGCACAAATTTAGGATGTGTCTCTATCCTGATCATTACATCATTGGGTTCTCCGATGAATTTCACCTTGGTTTTGTCTAGTTGTATCACATGTTTGTCACTTTTCAGAGGAACAACATTTAATGTTTTGCAAATATACAAGGGCATAACATTGGAAGATGCTCCTGAATCGACCAAACAATTGTGGAGGTTTTTGTTGAAAAATTTAAACGTTAAAAGGAATGGTGGGACAAAAGGTTTTCCCTTCTTGTCTTTCGAGCAGGCGTTTACCACTGATTTATTCACTAGATTTGTGGGAGTTAAATTCATTTCCTAATTATTGCTTGTCATAGGGTTTTATACTGATTTCAAATATTGTAGAAGGAAGTTCTTTTGTTGAGGGATTCTTCATATGTCTATGACTGAAATGTTAGCCTTAAACTTCTTCAAATATTCAACTACGTTGTAATCTAGCTTGGGAAGTTCTCGGGTATGGATGATTATAGGGATATTACGAGGAGAAAAAGATTCTTTCGAGTGATCAGGAATTGATCTTCCTCCCGAGGTTGGAGTAGTGGTAAGGTCCTTTGAGCCAGGTTTCCCTTTACTTTGCGTTTGCACCACTGAGACCTCTGTGGGTGGTTCTTGAGACTCAAATAAGTCATCGGAAGGAATGATTAGGTCAGGATCCCATATCATCATGGTTGTATCCTCTGGTGGATCAATCTCTTCCTGATCAACAACATTCATAACTGAACCGCTTGGTTTTTTGGTTACGGAGAGCTGGTCTAGAAACTGATTGGCCATCAAATTCATGGCATGCATCCATTGAGGGCAATCTCTTTCAGAGTGATTTTCTTGGTGATAAGTATATAAAGAATCAAATGCTACATTTCCCAAATCGATATTTAAGTTAGTTGGGGGAGGTTCAATTTATTTGAACGGTGGGTTCCTTTTAAAGAAAGGCTTATAGGGCCTTTGACCTTGGTTTCCCTCCCCGTCACTTCTTTTCATGTCTATGATATTGTTGGATAATTTCTTAACCATGTGTTGTAGGTCCTCTATGTCCCCACTTCCCTTTTCAGGAGCTTGTTCTACTTGTTTTCCTGGGGGTCTAGTGAGCAATATCCCTCTCCAGGGAAGGGGTTGAGTTTCTTTATTGACTAAGGAGATCTGACTCTATTTGCATCCTTTCATTTGGAATTCAATCATTTTGGCTTCCTCAAAATTCTCATCTAGGGTTCATTTGGCAACCCTCTTCAAAAACATGGAAATAGAAGTTGGGAGGGCATTAGCATATACCTTGATTTGCAACTCCTGAGTAGGTTCAACTTCAGGATGGAATTTGTTTAAGATGGTGGTGAATATTTGATTAAAATATTTGACCCTTTCTTTCGAACTCATGGCGGCAACAAAAAACTTAGCCCTCAGAGCTCTCGTAGTAGTCTCCTTTGCAAATTTATCTAAAAAATCCTTCTGGAACTTCGTCCACCTAGTTATAGATCCTACAGGCAGATTAAAATACCACGTGGAAGCCTAATTCTCAAATGGATTTGGGAATATCCTGCATACTATGTCTTCATGTTGGACATTCATAATTCTGATTGCTAGTATGAATTTCTTGATATGATCTTCAGGCAATCCTGAGGTTTCGAGGTCAAACTTCGAGAGTAATTTCTCTGAATGTTGGGGAAGATTATATACTCATCCTAGGATGGCCAAAGTGTCTCTGTAAAACCAAGGGTGGTTTTCCTGAGGTGGGTTTCCCCTTTCTTCATCATGGTCATTGGTGTCTTCCATATCTTCGAATCCTAAGTTAAAATCCTCCTCTTACGAAAAATCGTCTAGCTCAGAGTCATCATCGGCTGGCATTTCGGGGATTAGATTTAGAGGGTGTTCGATTTCAGTGATTGATAAATCTATTAGGTCTTCTAATGTGTGTAAAAAAACCTGGTCGGGGGTGTCAACCACTGGTCTACTTATTTTTTGTCTTAAAGGAATTATCGGAGCTAAGGAAAACACACTGATCTGTTGAGCATATCCTCTTGTGATTCTTCTAAATTGATTTAATTCCTCGCGAGGGAGAGCATAAGGTATATCAAGGAACAAGCATTCTTCCTTGGGCTGGGGTGATTCACTCGTTTCAGGAGTACTTAGTGTGTGTGGGTTGTCTTGGGAATGACTAGCCATGCATGTGGGATGTTTTGAATCTACAGGTTGTCTGAAATATTACATGAAATATGTATTCAACCATTCATTCTTCAGGCCCTCCTTCTAGCGCCAATTTTGTTGATGGGTCCTAAATCCCTTTAGTTCAACAAAAAGAACCAAACCCACCACTGAGGCCCAATTAGAATCTGTAGCGTTTAATATTGGAATGGTTCTCCATATATTGTGATCCAACCAATTAATCGATGGGATTTACGTTTTCTTGTGAAGGCCTCTCCTTCGGTTTGGACTTTCTATTTTTTTTATTTTCTCTTAGGTGGGACTGATATAAGATGGGAGCCAGTGTAAACCAACTAGGCAACAAAACAAGAATAGGTTTAACTACTTGAGAAGAGGCTGAGCTTGGGATAACCCACTACTCAAGCATGCAAACAACAATTCTATACCATAGGTCTAGTACTAATACGTTAACCATGTGAGTATCCAATTACTGACTGAGATACAAATCATCAGAAATAAAACACATATGCGATAAATAATGGCAAGTAAAATAATTCACTTAACTCTAATCATCCATCACATAATAACACAACGATTCATCTTCATCATTAAAGAAAGGAACTGTAAAACATTGCATCAGATAACCTAACAATAGATTTAATAGCTCTTACTCGTTACAACATCCATTCATGAGACAAGATAGGAAATATTTCTTCTCCACATCCAATAATACATGCATTTGATGAAAACATAAACTTGTCTTTGGTCAAGAAGGAATTCTCAATTAAAGGTAGCTCGGGAATAATTATTAACAAAATCAGAAATGAGAGTTTCTTACAACAACCATCGACCTATAACTAATAGGTCGATGCTCTTATTTATAACATAAAATTAACTAAAAATAACAGCTAAAGTGCAGATAAGAAAAACAAAATTCGCCATGTGGCATTCTCTTCTAACATTTTTTTTAACAATCATCTCAAGATATCACTTAAAAGGGTGACTCTTCTCATACTCCAACCATCTGATGAAAAAATCCTCGTAGGTGTTGGCGTATGAGAACTTGTGTTGCTCCATCGAGGCCACATAAATCTCTCTTATCTCTATCGCATATGCCTGATACTTCACAAGACTGGCACTTAACTATTACAGTGCAACCCGAGCTCTGATCGGGTGTTCCATAAACCATCTCACCTGACCTGGCCCTCTTGTGTTTGTCACATTTTCTATCTCTTTAGCCTATGATGAATATTTATTGGTATGTGATTTGATTATTTCACACAAGTCGATGAATTCATCAGGCACTCCGAGCTCAGGGAGTCTAATATCCTTCATTGCCTTGTTGATTTTTACCCTGTTTCTCTCACACTCGACCCACTTTTCTGAACCTCCCGATGAGAGTCCCGATCCATATTCTCTGACCACTCGGAGTTATATTTACTGAAATCAAAACATAAACTCGTTTAGAGACCATGTATAGAGAAATTATGGGTCAAATATGTGTTAAAATGTAAGCATGAAAAATATAGACTGGTACATACCTGTGAAGCTAGCTAAACTTGGTTATTTGATACTTACGGGATCTCTGCATATTTTGAATTTATTTCTTCGCTCCTGTAGTGTCATCATTTTTATTTTGTCAGGGTAAGTCTCAATCGTTTTATGTCCTTGTGCCACAACATGAAATATCAGGTACGGAATAATCATAAGATTCGAAGTCACTCCAGTGGTCAGTTGGCCCTTGGAGTTGGGAAAGGATGTCAGAGTCAAACATGTGTTAAAAGAACGAGTATGTTCCAAACGAGTCGGGTCCTGTCGTAAGGGAAGTCGTTATGGGCTTCAGGTTGAGGCCAATTGTCTAAACAGAAGTCATGTCAGTAAGTGCATCGACCATTATCAGATCATCATGAAATCTTGAAAGATAAGAAATCACGATGCTCATATCACATATGCCCTGCAACTCTTAACGGTTGTACCTCGCATGCCCCAGAATGTACTCGTCATGCAGATGTGCCACAAAAAATCTTCAAATCACTTCAAAACATCCAGTTTCCATGAATTCAGTGTTACCCGGCACGTTTCCACCCACTGCATGCTCGGTTATAAATTATGGATGTTCTGCATTCATTCTACTCATTAGTTGATCTTATGCATTGTTGGTAGTTCATCTCATGAGCCCATATCGATCAATATTTCTGCCTCAGGCCCTCTCCAAATTATCCACATATAATAGATATGTTTTTTACCATGGGAACCTCTCACAACATAAGAAAGGGTACGTGGAGCAGTAGACATGCTAGGCTTGAGCCCCAATCAGACTGGGATTCATTCTTACTCGCGAAGGTCACCCTTGAGGTTTCAAAGGGGAAATCCCATATGTGTGCATGAATGATGATATTACACCTCACGAGGGATGACATGGAAGAAGTTGCATCAGAGGGAAGGGAATTGGAAGACATGTCTCCCTCACAACGGATATCCTAGAAAATGGGCAGGCCAAGGAAGAACAAGGAAGCTGGGGAAACCTAAGTCTTAAGTGATTCATGCACAAGATCGATCGTCGAGGAGTTACTTATGTGTGTTATTTGACAGGAGCCTATCGAAGGCACTTGTTGGGAAAGCGTGAGTAGGACAAGGAGGGAATATTTCATGGG
This sequence comes from Picea glauca, assembly GCA_000966675.3. Taxonomy (NCBI): domain Eukaryota; kingdom Viridiplantae; phylum Streptophyta; class Pinopsida; order Pinales; family Pinaceae; genus Picea; species Picea glauca. Next base: position 191,987 of record JZKD02S1948699.1, on the reverse strand, counting down.
AGCTAACGTTCAAGGGTCGACTCAGCAGCTGGAACAGGCACAAATATCGCTTACCGAACTCTATCACAAAAACAAATAATTAAGACGATAGTTGGTGGAAAATACCCTTGAGGTGTCAGTATCGCAAGTTCGCGAAGGGAACGTGAAATGGCTCAAAAGGCAGCTTCGGGAAGCGCAAGATACAATCGTGCAGTTGCGCGAAGCACAAAGGGAATCAAAAGAAAATAAGACATGTTTCCTAGATTCTAGGGATAGTAACTAGAGAGTGGGGAAACCAAGCAGTGCCTTCACCTATAAATTTCAAGTTTTCAAGGCAAACCATATTAGTTGGCCAAATAGTGTCAAGAACATCTGTTGTATGTAATTTGAGTTGGGTCAAAATCTAATGTAAAATTCATGAAACATTGATGAAAGGTTTCTATTCATAGTGGTTGAACATATTATTTCCTCGTTTGTATATGAATTTCCTGTGTTCTTTGTCCATATATTTTCCTGTCTAACTCAGAATGTACCTTCGAGCTTGGGATTCATTGCGCAACACCCCTTTTTTTGCGTCATTCAAATAAACCTTATTTCCTCTGAGTTAGCCCAGAATTCATACTCAGTGGTGTTGTCGTGGAACAACGGGTTTGGGACACATGACATCGAAGACCGGTGACTTAGCTCATAGGTAATGGTCGGGCTCGAGACTTTGTTCAAGTTGTGCACTCTAAGCTAAACCTGGGACTATCAATGCCGAAAAGGTATCGGGGATCAACGTTTAGGGATAAACCTATCTCGTAGTTTCCTTTGGGTTAGTGTACTCAAAAGTCCCGATGATGGAATTTTTTGGAAGTCAGCGATCAGAAAAAAACCTTTATCATCGTTCGAATTTTTTTTGTGACTTGGTATTCTCTAATTTTTTCTAAGTGCGTCGGCTATCGGTGATATCATTGGCTCCTTCGTTAACATTTACTCTACTCATCGTTTCCTAATGTCGAAAGGGATTGGTCATCGACGATATCTTTGTATGATTGATGTCGTGAAAGAAAACTACCTTATGTTGACGTTGATGAAGATCGACGCTCGACAACCTCGGTTCCTTCGAAGGCTTCTCTTTCATCCTTTACTTCTTTTCGATGCCGAATCTTTGAGCACGTCGGGGGAAAAAAATTTGGCTGTCGATTATTTACTTATTTAAATGTTAAGTATTTTAAGTTATGGGTTTTCACATGTTAAAGAAAATTTTGAGAGACTTAAATGAGAATCAAAAAATTATAAGTGATGGAAACATTTTTCACAATGAAGTCGAATTAGACAGTGCAAAAGATCAAGTGGTACCCAAAAAGTAAAATTTGACATAGGCTTTTTAGGATGTGTTGAGTGCTCAATAGACACCTCCTGAACTTTTCATGTCATTAGTGGGTGTGAAGAGCACCCAAGCAGTGGAAGTTGTATTCTGAGTAATACAGTTGGAACCATTAGCATATCCCACATATACTGAGGTGGATGATGACATCTAAAAATCAATCATAAAGCATGATAAGCAATGAATCGATACATTCAACACACACAAAAACAAATTCACGCCACTCCAAAATTAAAACACACCTATGTATGGACCTAATCATAATACCTTTTAAGGAAAATCCCATTGTGAGGTTGCAAAAGAGGATTCCCGTCATAGTGAACCAACATATAGGACCTTCATTTAAAGACACATTTAACAATGTAGGGACCATACCAAAGGGGCTCAAACTTGTCAGACAATTGGCTTAAGTTGATGGAAAATTGGTATGGATTGTTGTTTGTCATTTATGTCAACCATTGAAGAGTGATATTGTAGATTGATTTCAACCCTTAGTGATTGATGTCAACCCTTGGAGAAAGTTCAGTAGCAAATTTTGGTAGCACAAAGGTTTGGGTAATGGACCCAAGTTTGTTTGATGTATAACAGTATGAATTTTAATACATTTTAAGGTAAGAATATTCTATATGGATAGTACATGTCATTCCATTTCCTGTGATATGTGGAACATCACATAACTCCTCACAGTTAGAGAGTTATGGCCATGTGAAGTTGGAGAACCCAGGTTTGGGTAATGGACCCAAGTTTGTTTGATAGATAATGGTACACGTTTTGATATATTTGCAGGCAATAATATTCTATATGGATAGTACATGTCATTCCATTTCCATTGGTATGTGGAACATCACATAACTCCTCACAGTTAGAGAGTTATGGCCATGTGAATTTGGAGAAACCTCGTGAGTCATCTAGAAGCCCCAAAAGGTCAAAGTAGTCAAAGTGGTTTAAGATATTTTAGAAAGTAAATAATAAAGTGAAGTGATGAGTGTACTATAAGTCAAAGTGAATAACAAAATAAATTATTTAAATAATAAAGTTAATGGAGAAATTACTAACTAGTCAAGTGGTTAGAATTGGGTTAGCCCTAAAATAAGGAAAGTGGTTTAAGATGGTTAGAAGGTAACCCCTTGAGGTAAAGTGAAACAATGAGTGTACTATAAGTCAAAGTGGATACAAAATAAATTATTTAAATAATAAAGTTAATTGATAAATTACTAATTGGACAAGTGGTTAGAAGTTGGTTAACACTAAAATAAGGAAAGTGGGTTAAGATGGTTAAAAGGTAACCCCTTGAGGAATCTACATGAAAGTATAAATAAGAGGCAACGATCTCTCATTTTAATCACACTTGAGAATATTTAATATCTACAGGCAACTGAGATAACCAAAGGATAGCTAAGCTGAATTTCAGAGGGAAGGTGAAGTAAAGAAGGCTAGAATTCAAGGAAGGATATATTCTTTTGATGATGCTTTCTAAGGCATGTTATTTACAGGTAATCTCACCATTTTTCAGAATAATTTTTTTTTCTAGAATGATTCAGACAATGAAATTGGGAGGCCATTGATGAAACATATCCGGGTAGTTTTGATACAATTTTTATCTTGTGGGTCATTGTATTTTTGGAGTTACACGACGTGGAAAATAGGGTTTGTGGCTAGTCCTGAAACTAGTCTAAAACAGGTGTTTAAGGTAAAAATGACATAACTTATTCATAAAATATCCCAATTCAATAAGAAAAAATGTGTTGGTTAGAGTACAGTATTTAGTATTCTGTGTACAATTTTTAGATCCATTCAACAAATATTCTATGTGGGGTACTCTCTACAAGTTCGCTCTCTAGAATAAGCCAAAATTCAACAAGGTATGCCATTTTTTCTATAAATCCTTTTCTGAGAGGTTCCAGGTAGTGAAACCTAAAGGAATTGCATAAAACACACTGAAGAACATTGTGTATTATTTTCTGATCTTTATTCATTATAGGTACATACTTATGATTATTTCAAGTTAGGGTTGTTGACTAATCCAAAACTAGTCATGTGAGACTAAAGTAAAGTTTGATGAAAATGCTAGTCTCTTGTTGTTAAATTTAAGGAAGGTTTGCAGGTATGTGATCATATACAATAGGTCTATTACAGAGTTACAAATCATATTTTTATAATGAAATTGATGAGGGATTTTGGTTGAGGTACATGTTGGGTACATGGTTGAGACAAGTAGTTGATGACTTGGCACATACATGAGGTGTATGGTTGATGATATTGGTACATATTGATGAGTCATAGTTGATGAGTAGTTGATACATTATTGGTACATACTTGGTACATGGTTGGAGGCACTTGTTACTAGTATTTTTGACACATGGTTTATGGATGATGTAGCATACTTATATTGATATATTATTAGAAGCACATATTGATCTTGGTGAAGATTATGAGTTGTTCTTTTATTCTTGGTTGATGCACATATTTGAGAGTTGTCTTGGTGATTGATCTTGGTGAGTAGATTTGATTTGTTTGATAATATTGATGAGATGGTTTGTTGTGATAAGTTGTTTGGACAGGTTTTTGTGACATGTTATTTGTACAGGTTTGGTGCATGGTTGATGCACTTGTTCATGGTATGGGTTGAGGTACAGGTTGGTGCATGGTTGATGCACTTGTTTATGGTACATGTTGATTACAGGTTGTTTGGTACAGGTTGGTGCATGGTTGATGCACTTGTTTATGGTATAGTTTGATGCATGGTTGATGCATGGTTCAGGTTATTGGTACAGGTTGTTTGGTGCAAGTTGATTGGTACAGGCTTACAGTAGTATATATCATAGTGATAGTGTGACAATGGTTCCATCATTCTACTTATATGTCATGTTTTTTGGATGAGGCAAGGATAAGTGGTTGTAGCCACCTTTTGATTGTAGCCGAAGAACTTAGGGGGGTGTAGCATCCTTTTGGTTGTAGTGAGAGAATTGGGGAGTTGGATCTTCCCTTAGGTTGTAGCCTAAGATGCTAGGGGGTTGGAGCCTCCTTCCAGTTGCAGCTGGAAAACAAAGGAATTCGGTGCTTCCAATGAATGTAATTATTCAAGAAATATAAGAAAAAGCATTACGTGGTTTTCTCCTGCTTTGGGTTTCCACGTAAAAACACTAGTGTATTGTGTATGTGTATGATTGCTCATTTGTTCATTGTTTATTTACTCTGCGACTATTGGATGATAATGCTACATTGATATAACACTTGCATTTTATGGTGAAAAAGGATCAAATTTCTCTATTACTGATTCAACCCCCCTCTCAGTAATCCAACAATTGGTATCAGCGTCGATTCCTTGAGGAAACAATTTAACCACTGGAAGGAGATCATGGATTATTCTGAGAATGGAGTACTAATGTTTAATGGTCAGAATGGTTTGAAGTATGAGATGTGGAGTAGAAGGAAAAAATTATTTTTACAGGCACAGGGACATTATATTTGGCTATCAATTGTTACAGGATATGATAGTTCAAAAAGGGCAAAGACTATAGCCAAGAAGGAATTGAAGAAGAATAAAAAAATTGTAATGGATTTCATCTGGGAAGGATCACCTAATCCAGTAAGAGAAAAGGTTGGTAAATTTTCGTCAACCAAAGAACTTTGGGATAAGTTACATGACATATATTCTTCATCCATTGAAGAGTCAAAAAATGCCAAAGAAGATGCAAATATAGATCAAGAAGAATTATGTTCACCATGTCAAACATATTCAAAAGATGAAGAGTACATAATCACCAGAGAATTGGTTAGTGCTTTAGATGAAATAAGAGAAGAAAAAAATTCACTCAAGAAAGAATTGATGAAACAAAAGGAAAGTGTTCACGTTCTTGAAGAATCCCAATAGGTCATCGAGAACATAAGAAATCATCTATAAGAATCCATAAATATTGAAGAAAATAATGAATATCAAAAGTAGTATTTGGAAGACAACATAGAAGCACAGAAGAAAGAAGCATAAATGAGAGAGAAGATATTGAAAGATAATCTTAAGGAAATAACTAATGATATAAACCATCTTGAGGCAAAGTTTGGTCAAGAAGAAGAAATAATCACATTAAAAATTCAACTTGAAGAAGCAAAAAGAACAAAAGAAGTCATGAAGTCTCAGATAATGAAGAAAGACGAAGAGTTTGAGAAGCTTGAAGAATAATTTTTCACATTGAGAAGTAAAATCATCAAGCTCAACAAGAACGTTGAAGAGACAAAAACATCCACATCAGTT
>JZKD02S1948699.1:86020-124766 GCA_000966675.3 Picea glauca | reverse complement strand
CGGGGCCATTATATTCTTGGTGCCTGCAATGCCTATATGATGGGTGCTCAAGTTGGATGTCTTTCAGGAGAGGCAATGATGGGAGTGCATGGCAGAGTAGACACTCAAAGCACCATCTTGATTGGTTTCAAGATTATGTTGGCTAAGCTTATTCCAAAGCTTGTTTCAGTATTTAAGGAAGTTGGAGCAGATTGTGAAGAATTTGTTAATGCGTCTGAGCACTTTGGACATGTTGAGAAGGCTACTATTTGAATTAGGGCTCCTGTTTGAAAATAGTATGTTGAATGTTTTGGTTTGTTTGGTGTATTCCTTGTTTGGTCCTTTTCAGTACCAAATACTGTAGAATTTGCTTGCATTTTATTAAAATATTCTATGGAAGCTTGCTAGATATTGTAATCATCTTTGTTTTCTCAAACCTCTTATATACTATTTTTGTATATTCATAAAGTTGTTTTTCATATATTTATAAAGTACTTTGCAGATATGTTGGTGTGTTGTGTCCTGTAAATTGTATGGCATTATGGCTAAGTATTGTCTGGCTTCCGTGTGTGCTAAATTTAGACTAGTCAACTATGATAATACCCTCATCAACTGTACACAGGAAAAGAGTGTTCCTGGTTCAAGTGGGAGCAATGGTGAAATATAGAAAGTTTAGGGTCGAGAAATTTAATGGCCAAAACTACCAGTTATGGAAGATGCAGATGGAATATTATTTATATTAGAAGGATCTATTTCTACCATTGGGTTGAATAGCAAAGAATCTGAAGGCCACAAAGGATGAATAATGGGAGGTTCTTGACAGAAAGGCACTAGGAACGATATGGATGAGCCTGGCAACGTTGATGGATTTCAATATTTCGAAAAAAAATACAATGAAGGAGTTGATGGTTGCATTGGCTAAACTGTATGAAAAACCCTTGGCGTCTAATAAGGTATTTCTAATGAAGATATTATTTAATATGAAGATGTCAAAAGGTGAGTCTGTTGCAAATCATTTAAATGAATTTAATACGGTTACTAATCAACTAAGTTTTGTAAAAGTGGAATTTGATGATGAGGTCAGGGCTCTTCTAATATTATGATCATTGCCAGAAAGATGGAATGACTTGGTCATGGATGTAAGTAATTATGTCTCTGGTTCAAACACTTTAAAATTTGATGATGTTTTTGGTGTTATCCTTAGTGAGGAAATGCGACGGAAAATCACATGTGAGACATTAGGTAATGCGTTAAACATGGAGAACAAGGGAAGACAAAAGGATAGAGTAAAGGGCTCAGGGAACTGTAGGAATTATAGGAAGGGAAGATCCAAATCCATATTTGGAAATATATAGTGTTAGAATTGTGGGAAGAAAGGACATATGAAGAAATATTGTAGAGCTCCAAAGAAACAAAGAGATGGACACCAGGAGAAAAATCAAGAAGAAAATGTAACAGGTGATGTGTGACAAGATGTTTTGATTCTTTCTGTAGATAATATTTCTGAGTCTTGGGTAGTAGATTCAAGGGCTTCATTTCATACCACACCCATAGGAAGCATTTTCTATATTATGTTCAAGGTGATTTTGGACAGGTTCATTTGGGTGATGGTGCACTATGAAAAATTGTTAGAATGGAAAAGGTAAAAATAAAGAAAAGCAATGGAAACCAATGGTTGATGAAAGAGGTAAGACATGTCCCATATCTAAGGAAAAATATAATTTCAACAGGGAAGTTGGAAAGTGAAGGTTGTATATCCATATTTACAGATAAGGTGTGTAATGTCACCAAAGGATCATTGGTGATAGAAAAAGGAGAGAAGGTAGGTACATTGTATTTATGTACTGGTAATATTGACTCTTGTATATCTTTAGCTTCTGCACGAGTGGATACAACATTGTGGAATCATGGTCTTGGACACATGAGTGAGAAGGGGATGCAAATACTTCACAAAACAAATTTGTTTCCAAATATTAAACAAATTGATTTGGATTTCTATGAGCATTGTTTTTATGGAAAACAAAAGAGAGTCAGATTTCTCATAGTCGGAAAAGAAAAGAAGAGTGAAAGGTTAGAGCTTGTGCATATAGATGTATGGGGACCAACTCAGTTATCAGCTCTTGGTGTCTCTCGTTATTATGTTACTTTCATTGATGATGCAACTAGAAAAACTTGTGTTTATTGCATTCGACAAAAATATGATGTTTTTTATACTTTTAAGAAATGGAAAGATTTGGTTGAGAATGAGACATGAAAAAGGTTGAAGTGTCTCAGATCAGACAATGGAGGTGAATATTGCAGCAAGGAGTTTGATGATTATTTTTCATACCATGGGATTCGTAGAGAGAAGACGGTTCCAGGAGAACCACAAGAAAATGGTGTGTCAGAAAGGATCAACAAGACAATCACAGAGCATGCAAGGAGTATGAGATTGCATGTTGGTTTTCCATTATATTTCTAGGCAGATATTGTTGTTTACTTAATAAACAAAGTACCTTTAAACTATTTGGATGGTAGAATTCCAGAAGAGGCATGGACAGGTAAAAAGGTAAACTATTCTTTTTTGAAGACTTTCGGTTGTGAATCATTTGCCCATATCGATAAAGAAAATAGAATGTAAAGCTTGAGGAAAAATACAAGAAGTGTACCTTTATTGGATACGGTGTTAATGATTTTGGTTATCGCTTATGGGATTATGAAAATAACAAAATCATTAGGAGTAGAGATGTCATATTCAATGAGAAGGTCATGTACAAAGATCAATTGCAGGGAAAGAAACAAGAAAAATAAAAACTAGAATACACAGTGCTTGATGAGATCACTAAAAAAGAAATTCCAAAGGTACCATAAAATAAAAATGTACAACAACAAGATCAACAGGTACTCTCCTTCATTGTATTATTTATTGTTGATTGATTCTATGAACCAAAATGTTATGAAGAGGAAATGTAGGTAGACATCAAAAAGAAGTGGGAGCAAGGCATGAAAGAGGAAATGAATTCCTTGGTAAATAACCAGACTTGGGACTTGGTTCAGTTGCCTGCAGGAAAAAGAGCATTACAGAATAAATGGGTTTACAAGTTGAAGGAAGAAGATGGAGGAAAAAATCACTACAAGGCTAGACTTGTTGTAAAGGGGTTTGTACAAAAGAAAGGTATATATTTTGATGAAATATTTTCTTCTGTTGTTAAAATGACTTCAATTAGGACTATTTTAAGTCTTGTGGCAGTAGAATATTTGCATCTTGAACAATTAGATGTAAAAACAACTTTTCTCCATGGTGATTTGGAGGAAGATATTTATATGAAGTAGGCACAGGGATATGAGGTCAAAGGGAAGGAGAATTTGGTATGCAGGTTGAAGAAGACATTCTATGGAATAAAGGAAGCTCCAAGGAAGTCGTATTTGAAGTTTGACAGGTTTATGATAGAACAAGGTTATAGTAGATGTCATTCTGATCACTGTGTTTATTTTAAAAATCTAGAAAATGGAAGCTATATTATCTTGCTATTGTATGTAGATGCCATGCTTGTTGCAATGTCTAATATGCAGGATATAAATGTGATCAAGAAGAAATTAGATAATTCATTTGCGATGAAGGATTTGGGTGCCACAGAGGAAATCCTTGGTATGATAATAACAAGAGACAAGAAAAAATGTAAATTGACATTGTCTCAGGGTGAGTACATAGAGAAGGTGTTGGAGAGGTTTAGAATGCAGAATGAAAAACTAGTTAGTACACCTTTGTCCATCCATTTAAAATTAACTAAGGAAATGTGTCCCAAGACACAGGAAAAGATAAAATACATGTCCAGGGTCCCTTATTCATCAACAATTGGCACTTTGATATATGCAATGGTTTGCACAAGACCATATATTTCACATATAGTGGGAGTTGTGAGCATGTATATGAACAATCCAGGTAAAGAAAATTGGGAGAAAGTAAAGTGGATTCTCAAGTATTTGAGAGGTACTGCTACTTATGAGTTATGTTTATGAGGTTCAGACACTTTTCTACAGGGATATGTTGATTCAGATATGGCAAGTGATAAATATTGCAGGAGGAGCACCACATGGTATGTTTTTACTATAGGTGGAACAATAGTAAGTTGAATTTTGAAACTACAAAAGGTTGTTGCACTTTCAACAAAAAAATCAGAGTATGTTGTTGCTACAAAGGCTAGTAAAGAAATGATTTGGTTACATAAGTTTATGGAGAAATTGGGAAAGAAGCAAGAGAATAGAAGGTTGTATTGTGACAATGAGAGTGCCATTCATATTGCAAAGAACTCGGCCTTCCATTAGAAGAATAATCATATACAAATTAGGTACCATTTCATATGATCCATCTTGGAAGATGGACATTTGAAGTTGGAAAAGATACACACTAGACAAAATCCTGAAGACATGTTAACTAAGGGAGTAACTAGGGAGAAAATGAGTTCCTGCTCAGTTTCAGTTGGTCTTCAAGAATGAATATGAATATGATAAATTTTCTAGGTCCAAGAAGGATCATAATCCAGTAGATACAACAACGATGGAGTTGTTGATATCAGTCTCCAAGTGGGAGATTGTTGGTTGTGGAGCCTGATTATCTTCTCGATTCAAAGGTCTTTGTTTTCAGCTGTGTTTATACCCCATGAATAGTTTACACCCCGTAAAAATGTACACTCCTCTATGCGGGGGAGTGTAGGGGGGGTTACCCCCCCTGTGAGGTCTGAGGGGCTATCCCCCCGACTAGGGGGTCCAGGGGCAAGTGGGCCCTCGATGGGGGTTTGGGGGGTGAAACCCCCAAAGGAAACATTGCCTTGTAAATGTACATTGTAATTTCATAGTAAATATGGACCATTCATTATAAGGTCGAATATCTGACGGTAGAAGTTATGTTAGGGTTTTTTTCCCTAGAAGGAAACCCTCTTTTATGAGGGAAATGTATTGCGGCTATGTACCACTGTGAATATTGTATTCTGAGTGAGGAGACTATGAGAGAAAAAAGAGGAAGTTACAACAGGTGTGCCATAGGTTGTATTCCTTCATTTTTTGGATAATAATAAAGGAAGGACCTGGCAATTTATCTGTTGGACATAGCCCACACTGGGTGAACCATGCATATCTATGTCTCTATTGTATTGTGTATCTTCTGTGTTTTATTTACACATTTTTTTTATTTTATTTCTCCATGATCCTATTTTTCTAACATTAATGGCCTTCCATCCACCAAGCAAGGAAATGATTACATATTTTTGGTGGTTGATCGGTTTTCGAAGATGACCATTCTCATAGCTTGCAAGAAGAGAATCATAGAGACAAATACTGCCAAACTCTTATTTGAATGAGTGTGGATCCATTTTTGGATACCATAGACCATCATCTCCGATCGGGACAACGTGTTCCTCAACACATTTTGGTTGAGTCGTTGGTCATTGTTGCACACCAAGATCACTAAATCCACTGCCTTCCACCCTCAAACCAATGACCAAACATAGATCGTTAATTAGATGATTGTACACACCCTGCACATGTATAACTCTAAGAATACTCATACATGGGATGAGAGTCTTCCCTATGTTCAACACAACTACAAAAGGGCTCTCCATAGCTCCACCGACCATAGACCCTTTCAGGTGGGGTTGGGATTCCAACCCTTGGGTCCCATTGATGTTGCACTACCTCCTGCAACCACATAGAAAAATTCTTCCCATGTTCAGTTTGAGGCCGACAAAGCCACCAGATTCATTGAGCGGATTTAGCACAACAACCAATAGGTCTATGAGATTTTGCATAAAGCCGATGTTAAGTACAAGAAACACCATGATCAACACCGGGTACCACAAAAGTTTTAGGTGGGAGACAAGGTCTGGTTACATTTACAGAAAGAATGCATTACAGGGCCCCATCAGAAGCTTCATCTGCTTTGCTATGGGACTTACACCATCACCAAGGCTGTGGGTGATAACTCATTTGAGATCAACACTCCCCCCTTCCTTGAATTTCCACCAATGTTAAATGTGGACCTCCTCTAACCATATTTTCCACTATTATTGGACACCTCGGATATTGCAAAACAATTGACACCAATAGATCTCAACCCTAACTGCATGGAACATGCATCCACTGATCAGATAGTGGACACACAGGTCAAGGGCACTCCTACACCAAGGAAATAAACTCACCCAGAGCCAAATTCAATAGAAATTTTCTCACGTGATGGGAGCGCTCAACATAATGGAGACCATTGGTTTCTAAGGTGGAGGATTGATCCAGGTGGATATTGGTGGCCACCCACCTATTCCAACTAGATCCTCTTGACAGTTTTTAGTTCACCATGTTCTTCTATAATTAATTGTAATTGTGGTTTATACACTTTTGGGGCTATCTGATGCCCTACACAGCTTCCAAGTGGAGATTGGTGGCTGCCCACCTGATCCAACTAGCTTATTTTTGAAGTTTTCATGTACTTCCAGGGTCATTTTGGGGCCCTAAACAATGTTTTTTGTATTTCCATAGTCAAACTATAGACGAAGTTACATATTGATGGAATAATGTGTGTTTCTCGAAAATACCTTTCCAATGGGCTATCACATGCCTAAAATGGAGGTTGTATGCAAAAGTTACGACCCTGAGAAGTTCAGGGAAGTTGTTTTCGGTTCTACAGTTTTACAGTTTCAGCCAATTTTATTTATTCAATAGAAGTTATTGTTCATTGTATATTTGTTGTTGTTCTGTGTATCTCTATGTTATTGTATTCAGTCTGTAATTCATTTCATTCCTCTCATAAATCTGGGTCATGTTGTTTTTCTCAAGTGTTCCTCTTATGGATTAAATTCAAAGTCTTGCACAAAGTTTTCTTTAATTTCCTCCCAATTTAACATATGGTCGTAAGATTCTTCAATATTATGCCATTTATTTTGTATTTCATTTAATGTGATTGGACACATGTGGGGCCATACCCTTTCATCTTTCTAATCTATCCTTCGCCACTCATTTTTGCATCGATGAATATGCTCTATTGGATCATACCCAATATTGAAAATGGGGATATCAACCACTTTGGATAGCTTCTGGTCTTCGAAACGTTCGATGAAATATGTCGACATGGTCATCCACATTTGTAACCTAGGTGAGTGTGTTTCCCACCATCTTTTAGCTTGGCCTGTGAAGGTTTCCATGAGGCTATGCATCCTTCCTTTCTCTCTAATGGATTTCTACACTTCTTCCACATGTGTCGAAGGTGTATATTGTTCATTATATTGTAAGGGATTTCTTACGTGATTGTCAGTCGGTATGAGAGTGGGAGTCTATTGAATTTTATTTTCATATACTATTGGAACTTCCTGTATCAAGTAGAATGTTATGAGATTCTTTGGGATGATTTCAATGGACTGACAATCTTTCGTGTGTGCTTCGTAATTCTTGATTTTCTAGTTATATAGAGAGGAGTTGGAATTATGTCCAACCAACATGAGAGATTCTCTCAAAATTTATTCTTGTGAAGTCTGTACATAATCTCTTTGTTCATTTTTTATTTGATACAGGCACTGATCCTCTTGGTCTTCATCCCATGGTTCAGTCCATGGTTTTCCTTCTTTTGGATCCAAGGGAATGATTGTTTTTCTTCCATCACCTTTTAATTTGTGTTGTTTCCTTTTCATCACTCCAATGAGCAAAAGAAGGGCACCTTCTAGACAGGGCAGAGGTTAGTGTATGAATCAAATGAATAAATCACATGAAATAGACAAACAACTAAGTTAATAACATCTAAAGAAATAACAAAAGAAATGAAACTAAAATGCATGAGGAAACTTGAACCAAAAATCAATCAAAGGACCAATAATCATGCCACCAATGGATATATTGTATTAGTGGGAAAACAAAAAAGAGAAAGGAGGACTTGTGGATCCCCTCTTTCTCCAAGGGAGGGCTCTTGGATCCCCTATGTGAGAGATCTTCTTACAAATGGCAAACTAGAAAGAAAATGTTGAAGAAATCCAAGATTATTCCCTCAAGAGGTGAGGTGAATAGCTTAATGAGATGATGCTAGTATGCTCCAAGAAGGAAAGAGGTTCCTTGTAGGATAATAGAGGTAGCATAACAATATAATGAGATTCTTGAATTCATAGTGCATCCATGGCCTCTTTTTATAGGAAATATTTGAGGCATTATCCAACCAGTCTTTAGTGTGAAAAAGGGGCCCTTTAGGGCACCCTTAGGTCTTTGACTAGCCCCCCACTCAGATTCAGCTTGAATTTGAGGGTCAAATCGACTTGGGAGATGAACCAGAAGTGGGTGAGGGGCTGACAAGAACCATAAATGAACCATTCATAGGAGTGTGTGGCTTTTAGCGTACACAGTCGTGCATCAGACGCATGTGCGCTCTTTTGGATTTTTTGTCCTATGCATGTGTGCGTGCTTCCTGTAGTGTTTCTACATGTGTCAATTTTATAACCAGTTGTATAGTTTGTGTCTTTTGGAAATGATTTTTTGGGGCTACAGGTGAACTAATAGGTGTTTGGAGATGCTGGATTCCTGTAACCATTTGCGGATGAAATTTCAGTGATAACAGATGCCCCGTGATTTGTGAGGTTAGGAGCATACGTATAGCTGAAATACATCAATGTTTCTTCTACTGAGAGTACCATTGTAAGAAAGAGTGTTGAGAGGAACTGCAAGAGAAACCCATCGAAGGGAGAGGGGAAACTATGGGACCGAACCTTTCTCTAGGTATGAAAATAAAGTTTGTGTAAAAACGAGGCGGGCATGCCCCATGCTTGTGTTATGTAAATCAAATATGTAAGACAATAACTCAAGCGGTATGTTAATGTAGATAACTACAGCACCCTCCGAGGAGGTTTGATAATGGAAGATGAAAATTCAGATGGCGAACATACTCTGAAAAGAGGCGATGACACCTGTAAGAAGTGTCTATGACTCGTAGGCATTGATGGACCAGAAAATTCAGAGGTCTTCGGCTAGTATAAAACAACTGCAATAGTCACAAAGTAAGGCCCACCATAACATGAGATTGTGTTGAAGTCAAATGTTAAGGGGGTCAACGACAACATATAATAATGATGGTCCTCTCTGTGTCATCCGAGGCTCCTCATTGTAAAGGTAATGAGAGTAAGATATTGTCACCCTTCTGGAAATTGTGCTGATGTCGACAGAAAAGGGAGACACAACTCCAAGAAGAAAAAGGGCTTCATGAAATCCACTAGAGGAGATCAGGAACTGATAAGGAACATGGATGAAGTCAAGATGAAGTAAGACTCAATACTGCCCTTGGTTGGGGATATATGTGAAGTATGAGTGGCAACAACTATGAAACTGAATCTAGCATCAGGGGATGACTAGATGTGGGTTAAATTGTGTCAGGCACGTGACAAATTGGACAAACTCAAAGATCATTGGTACATGGACTATGGGATACTCAGAGTTTATGGATGATGCTGACATGAGTCAGAGATAGTAAATGCCCCAACCAAGGGTGACATGGGTTGCTTTGCCAGAAAAAGAAGGTTGCTAAAGGAGACAACAAAAATATATATAAATGTTGGAAACAAAGGATTTGTACAATTACCAAATGAATAAAGAATAATTTGATATAAGTGTGCAGATATAGAAATGGGTGCCCCAATGCAATATGGATTTGCCAATGAGGGCACAAGTTGCGTGGAGAACTGGTGAAGGGTGAGGGCCCCATAGGTGGGTTTATGTATGAGGTAAATGAATGGAGGACAATCTGTAGATGGGAAAATTGATTGTGGATGAAATGGAGAGTTAATGACACTGCAGAGGCATAGTCAAACAAGAACTATGAGATATCTTGGGAGTGCATTGGGAAGGATAGCATAATGAGGAGAAGGACTATGTGGTTGATTCTCGAACATGCGTAAGACTATCGGGAATCCCATCCCTAGGGGATGAAAGAAGCATGAGTGTCAAAGTGCCAAAGGGGCCTATGAATGGGACAACTCATGTAGGGGAGAGTGCTACCGGGTGACAGTACCAAAATGCAGGGGAGGTGATAGTACTATAGAGCCGGATGTGAGAATACTATAGACAAATGTTGGAGGGTGTGACTAGGAGATGCAATTGATATTCAGGGGGAATGATTACATGTCAGTGTCGATCATATACCTGAAGGGGTTGCGTTGGGTTGTGATGACCAAGTACCTGCACACATGAAAACCAAATACCCAATGTGAACAATATCTGAAGATAAAGAACATATAACAACTATTTGATAATGAGCATGCATACCTGGGCGTGATGTGAGACAAATGCTCCCCAGGGTCGAGGATGGATGGTGACCCGAGGAATGTGACTTTGTAGGTGGAGATATCCTAATCCCGTGGCTGAAGACGGATCGAAAAATAGATACTCTGAGCTCCTGTAATTGAGCATGGAAGTTTGGAAAAAGGGACTATATATAGTTGTGGGGCCCACAATGCCGCCTCATTTGTACCTTCTACCATAGTGAGTTGATGAGAGGTTTTTAGAGGAGATTTGGAGATTACATGAGTTCGAGCTAGATGATCTAGGATTTGCGAGAGCCATGTTAGTGGTCTCATCCTCCTCCATAGTAGTTAGGGTTTCTTTTCTGGGCAGGGTCGTATGGATGGTCGTACTAGGGGATTTTCTGAGGGTGGGCCCCCAAGTGCACGAGAGATCGAAGGATACTCGCGTTGAGGTACGTGACTGTGGTGAAGATAGCTGCAAATGGGGGCATGTGAGTGAGTAAAATAGATTCACATTGGCTGCATGCCTATTCAAAGTACAACTGCACACTATGCACGGTTGTTTCTCCGATAGTTGTATAGTGAACAGGTGTGCATGAATGTGTGCCTATGGGTGTGATCGATGCACATTGATGATCATATGTTTCTTCGACAGTTTTGCATTGATGCGTAACTATGAGAATAAAAGGCATGCATATGTGCATGCCTGTGGGGGGTGACAACCGCTCACATGAGGAAAATCTAGGGGATTCGTGAAAAAACTTGTATTTTTTGAAGTTTTTTGTTTATGAATAGTGATGGTTGATCAAGTGTTTTTTGTGTGAATGCAGGTGATCAATTCACAATGCCAATCCACTAGAGGGAGAGGGATTGGGAGCACCTCAGGGATGTGGTGAGAGATGAGTCGGGCGTTCAGGGACCTTTGGCAACCTGTGGGTTGCTAAAGTTCTTTGACTACCCATTGATGCGGGCGTAGGAGTACCTACTACAATATTTGATTTCTATGTGGAGCACTAAGCAAAAGTGCTTCATTGTGCAGGGGGAGAAACTGGCATTCTCTATAATGGAGGATGTCTATTTCTTGACTGGGCCCCCTTTTTGGGGGAGGGCCCTACCTATTGATCCCTAGTTTCCAGGGGATGTGCACTTGACAGACCTGGCGGGGAGGTACTGTTCGGGGCCAAACTTTATGTCAGGTTTGGTTGTTCGGATTGAGGTGATGGATGCACTCGTGCATAGTTTCATCGCAACGATGATTGTGAGGATCTATGGATCCTTAATGACTCAATGGATCAGTGGTGGTATGCTGACGATTATGCAGAGAGCATTGGGTGGAGAGTTTTTTGCACGGGGCTTGATGTTGCACACCAAGATGATGGGGCAGCTTAACCAGTCTCGGGTCGCTGACTCTGGTGAGTTTTCCTTTGGGTCGATCTTGGTGGCGTGGTTTTTGGAGAGGGTGCCCATGTTGCACCCTAGATTTTTGTTGTTAGTGGCTGATGCATGGGAGCCATGAATGATGTGGTGGGAATCAATTTTGGTATGACATGGAGGTGGGGAGGGTGGCCATTATTTTACGGTCGATATGGCGCGTGTGTGGCGCCATATGCCACAGATCATATTGATGTTCCCATATGGTGGGATGGACTTCCGGTAGGACCCAGATATGGTTTTACCTCCTCGAGAGGATTGGGACCAGAGAGGTATGTTTATGTACTTTATGTTTTGTGATTTTGATAGTATAGCATGTGTTTTATGTATGGATGGATGTTGATGCTATCATTTCTTTGTTGTATGTGCAGATGTGGGGCCGTGAGGCTGAGAGGTGGATTTGGTTAGAGAGTCGGCTCATCAGGGGCTGGTGAGATCATCATGAGCGGGAGAGAGATTTCATAGGGATGAGGCTGGTGCGAGGTCAGCTGATGATGCGAGAGCTAGCAGAAGACATAGATTTGACAACCCCGGTGTAGGGCCATCCCATGCACCTCAGGGAGATGCTGGCAGGGATTTAGAGGATTTTCGATGTTGTTTGGAGGTGGTACTACAAGGCTTGCCTGAGGGTATGTGGTCCCACATCCAGGATGAGAGAGTCCTGGAGCAGTGTGTGGGCGTCCCTACTGAGTTGCAGTCTCTTATCTGCAAAGCAGTTGTAGCAGGGGTAATGATGACTATACGACTTCCCCCTATACCAGGAGGACCCCCAACTGGGGGGGGGGGCTTCTCCTATAGATAGAGGACCTGGTGGTGGCACTCTGGAGGCACCATGAGTGCTATGTTGTAATATTTTTGTATTTACATAGGCCTATGAGCCCATTTTGTATAGGGTAGTGTGACACCTATTTTGTACCGATAAGGATGAGGGGGCTCACCTGCCTATGAGCAATGTACATTTTTGTACCGTTTTTGTAAACATTGATGATATATTGATTTATATATATATATGGATATACATGTTTATTATCTATGTGATGTTTACATGTGATGAGATTTTTTTGATGCTTTTTATGATGCCTAATCTATATGTTGTGACAGACTTTTGATGTTTTATGTATGTGTGATGATGTCTTGATGTGATATATGCCAATCTAACACTAGGTTATCCATGTTATCTTCTATTTGATTGAATTGTCATGAAATATGTGTAAATGTAATTGAATCAAAATGTCAAGATAAGAGTTTAACTTGCAGGTATTTGTGGAAGAGGCAAGGATTGCGGACACGGTACACATTGTTGAGTTGCAGGACGACTAGATGGGTATCTAATAAAACGCTGAGGTGACGAATGTGGTGGTGACTAGCCTCGGTGAGGAGGCAATGAAGGTTGTGTATTCTTCTTATTTTTTGGTTGCTGAGCCGAAACATAAGCCATTGGAGTGGAGCAGTATATGTGAGGGGGTATAGAGGGCCCAAGTGGCTGAAGTGAGATTTTGTGTCCATCGGCTAGCTCCATCAGCATAACCGATGTGGTATGCCAATGGAGAAGACATTTTTCAATAACACGAATGGTAGATCATACATAAGGCATGGAGTGAAAAAAAGAAGACTAAAAACTCTACAAATGGGTACAAAAAAGAAATCCTAGGGTAGAATGACTACACTCAGGTGTAAAATTTCTTTAAGTACAACCCATTGACGGGTTCTTTGAGAGGATATCCTTCTAGAGAGGGTAGGATGTATGCACCTTTAGTGAAGCAGTGTTGGACGATGTAAGGTCCATGCTATAATCACTCAAATTTCCCATGACTGAGAGTATCGTGAGTGATATCATAGTCTAGGATGAGAACTCCTTCATTAAATGAGCGAAGGTTGACATGGTGGTCGAAGGTGGCCTTCAACCATTTTTTAGCTGCCTCATTGTTCTGTAATGAAGATCGACAGTCTTCATCCAGGGACTCTGATTTCAGCAAGCACTGCTCCATTGGAGCAGTGTCAGGTAATAGCTCGATAGCTATGCGCAATGTGGGAATTTCGCACTCAATGGGGAGAGTGGCTTCGACCCCATGGATGAGATGAAATGGTGTAAAACCAGTGGCATTTTTAACTGTCGTGCGATAATCCCATAGTGTTGAAAACAACATATAATCCCAATTGGTCTTATGTTTGTTAACAGTGTGCTGCAACATGGTTTTCAGGACCTTGTTGACAACCTCTACCTATCCGTTGGACTAGGAGTAGTATAAGGAGGCGAACTTGTGGGAGAAGCCTAACCTTGAGGAGAGTTCGACAAAGATATCATTCTCAAAGTGTTTCCCATGATCGGAGACTAAATGTAGTGGGACTCCAAAGAGGGAGATGACATGATTAAAGAAAAAATGCGTTGCAGTGTCTACGGTGTTGTTGAAGGTAGGCATGGCTTCGGCATATTTAGTAAAGTAATCCACTACCACGATGATGTACTTGTGTCCATTGTTGGATGGATGGTTCCAAGTCATGAAGTCTATGCCCCATTTGCAAAAGGGGCTGGAAGTGATGACTGGATGTAGAAGAGCGGGTGGTGCTTGGGCTTTGTTGGCATAAAGCTGGCATTTGTCACATCGCTTCATAGCATGGATGCAGTCATGAAACAATGTGGGCCAGAAGTAGCCTGCTCGAATGATTTTCTGGGCTGTGGACATCCCTGAGAGGTGGCCACCATAGGCACCACTTTGGAAATCATTCAATACTTGGTCGTCTTCGTCGATGGTCAAATATCGACGGAGTATGGTGTCGACCCCACGTCAGTATAAGATGTCACCAATAAGGATATATCGAGGGGACTGATGGTGAATGCGCTGATGATCATCTCGAGAGAGGTGAGATACAAAATTCTGTGTCCGCAGGTAGACGACAAGGTCACCATACCAGGGGTCATTCGAGGGATTGTAAAAGAGGTGTTCGTCGGTAAAATCTATGTTGACGGGTGGACTAGTAGTGTCGAAGGAAAACGTTGTAATGAGTTCGGCGAACACGAGTGATTTCTTTATTTTAGGATTTGAAAACTCTAGTTCATACTCTTGAAGAATGAAAATCCATCGAGAAAACTTACCATTAATTTGTCATCAACTAAGCAAGTATTGCATGGGGTTGGAATCTTCCACGACTTTGGTAGTGCGAAGAAATATATAATGATGCAGTTTCTGGACTGCGAGGACAACTGTGAGGGCATGTTTCTCCTCATGATTGTATTTCAGGGGTGTTCCCAAAATATTTTTACTGATATAGTAAATAACATGCTCACGACCATCATCCCCTAGTTGGAAGATAACTCCTACTACTGAGACAAATGAGGATGATAAGTAGAGGATGTAATCACAATCATAGTTTGGTGGACTAATCAAAGGGGCGTGAGAGAGCACCACTTTTAAATCATCAAAAGTGGTTTGGGAATGTTCATCCCATCGAAATGGGAAATCATGGCATAATAAGAGAATGAAATCATGCGTGCGAGTAGCGTAATCTGGGACAAAGCATCGTAAAAGGTTATCTTTGCCTTGTAGGCTCTGTAGTTGGAACAAATTCCTAGGTGGTGGAATTTTTGTTATAGCTTGGACCTTGAGGGGGTCCACTGTGATGCCATGTTAGGAGATGATGAACCCAAGGAGGTGTCCTGTGGTGACGCAAAATACACACTTGAGGGGGTTCAAGCGAATATTGTACTGCCGACATCATTGAAAGATGACCCGTACTTCATCTAGATGTTGAGTTTGTTTCTTGGATCGAGCGGTGTGGTTGTCCAAGTAAGCAAGAATTATGTGAGAGATATCATGGAGAACGTAATTCATGGCCCATTGGAACATCACACCTACATTCTTGAGTCCAAAAGGAATGACACGATATGTAAAACTACCCCATGGGGTAGTGAATGCGGTCTTATATTGATCTGCTAGGTGGATCTGGATTTAATTGTAGCCAGAGAACCCATCCATGAAGGACAAGGCCTCGTGGTCGGCACAGTCATCGATAATTTGGTTGATGAAAGGTGTTGGGAAGTTGTCTTTGGGACAAGTGTGATTGAGATCATGAAAGTCGGTGCAGACGCGAATAGTACCCTATTTTTTGTTAATGGGGATGGGGTTGGAGACCCATGAGGTGTATGCGATGGGGTATATGAACCCGACGACACGTAGTTTGTCAATTTCAGCTTTGATAGCCCCTGCTTTAGAAGGGTGCAGTGGGCGTTGATTTTGACATATAGGGGTAACATATGGCCATGTGTCGATGTGATGTTCGACGATAGAAGGATCGAGGCCGAGAATCTATGTATATGACCAGGAAAAAATATACTGGTATTCTTGAAAGAGAGTTTGTAAGATATGAGTTCCTCAGGGGAGGATGTGGTGCCAATGGTGATTTCTTATATGATTCCTGGTTTGACGAAAATGCCAATTTTGACAGTGGGGGAAATGTTTTCCATGTTGCCTTCTTCAAAAGCATCAGGAACAGGGATAGGGTTATTGAACCAATCTATATGCCATGACGAGATAAAATATTTGGTTTCGATTGCACATATGGAGTCTTGGCTAGGAAGATCAAAGGCTTCCTGTGAGAGAAAGAGTGCTCTGTGATGGAGCTCATTCCATGGGCAATAGGGGGTAGTTAGTTCCTCTAGGATATCTTCGTCACAGTGGAAAATGTGAGAATATAGGGGGTCTGAAGAAGTAACATTGGTGATTGTCACCGTGTGGTTATATTT
Source organism: Picea glauca (assembly GCA_000966675.3). Lineage (NCBI taxonomy): Eukaryota > Viridiplantae > Streptophyta > Pinopsida > Pinales > Pinaceae > Picea > Picea glauca. The sequence continues at coordinate 108,377 of JZKD02S1948699.1, read as the reverse complement.
AGGTGGTGAAGACATAGAGGGGGTATCGCAATAATGGTGCGATGGCATTCTTGACATAAACCAAATGTTCATACACTGTGGTTTGTGAATTATGGGCAGGGGTAAGATTTCCTAAGAGAAATGAACCAGAGAGTTGGGAAGATTTGGGGGGAAATCCTCAAATAGTCTATCCATGAACCATGGAGGGGTAGGAAATGAATCAGGTTCAGGAGAGGTGATATGAATGGCTCTGGAGATGGAATAGGAGGAATCTCTTTCATTACCAGAAGTGGGGTGTTTAGAGGATTTTGAATAAGGGCCATTTGATGACACCTATATTCAATGATCATGGGACACTGGTATGTGAAATGATCAAGTGATTCACAGAGAGAGAAAGGACATCGCATCCATTCATTGACTAAGTTCGTGACATACTATATGTTCGTGACATGGGTACTTGATGACGTGGATGGAGGGGGGTCTTGCTGAAAGATTTGGCGTATTGTCGTTAGCGTCTATTGAAACTGAGGTAGCACAGGGCAATGGTGAGTGTAGTGGCCATACTCTGAACATATGGCACATGCGAATATGGTTCATGGCTCTTTACTACCTGTAGTAGGGGACACGGTGGTAGTACTAGGTGTGCTTGGTGAAGCGGTGAGAGAGGTGGTTTCTCGAGGAAGTTGGATCAAATTGTGTAACTCAGGGAGAGAGAGACATCTATTGGTGGGGTGTCCCTCTTTCTCGCATAGTGCACAAGGAGGTTGAACTCAGGGAGGAAGTGGAACGGTGGGATCTTTCTTCTTTCATCTACCCCCAGCCGTAGCGATGGTGCTAGAAAGTGGGGGTGAGGGTGGTGTCACCAGAGTTAGGACTAGGATTTGCATCGGGATTCCCTTTGTTTGGGGAGGGAGGGAGGGTTGAGGAACCATCGCAGGTAGGTGTAGATACCATACCGGAATAGCAAGCACCATATTGGGAAGGGTAAGCATTACAGCTACCTAGAAATATTGTACTCCTGGTGGGGGGTAGAAGAAGGGAATTTGAGTAATGGCTTGGAGGATTGTCTCCCAAACTGGGATTTGACCCTAGGGGAGGGTGAAATCGGGGGTGAGTGGTGTTGGAGGGTTCTCATGGGATTCCTGAGGTAGGATTTCTGTCACTAGTGGGACATCAAGGAGTGGAGAAGCCTCTGTGGGAGGAATGGTATCTCCATTGTTAGTTCCATTGGAATATATGACACGCACTTGTGATGAGGGGTGTATGAGCGGTGGTGCTCCATGGTATGCCCCCAACAAAGATGGGTCTTTGAAAATTTCAGGGCCCATATCCATGAGTGGATATGCATCGGAACTAGTGTGGACAAGAGGTAAGATGTTATCGATGTTGGAGGAGTGGTTAGGCTCATAATGTGAAACTTGGTCGATGGTGATGATATTTCTATTGTGGGGGAACATCATCATTCGAAACATAGAAGAGGCCACAAGATTCATAGCATACATGTAGCTACGTCCAAAAAAGATGTTGCAATCAAGCGGGGCATCGATAACTTTAATGTAGATAAGGATGGTTTTTCCCCCAATTTCGACGGGGACATTTTGAAAGATCCCTTTAGGAGAGGATGGTCATCCATCATAAGCTCTCAAAGTGATGGCAGATGGTATTAGCTCTGGAGAGCCATGTTTCTGCCATACAGTTTTGGACATGATGCATGTAGATGCACCTTCATCAATGATACATCGATGAACTGTGATGTTATAAATTTTGAATGGTATCTGGAAAGCTACCAAAGTGGGGAGATGAGGTTCCCCATAATCTAGATCGAATGTGATGAGTCTAGTATCAGCAGGGTCAACTTCCCCTAAGGCAGAAATCAATGATTTCCATTGGGTGGGACATGTTTGGAGGACCTCCAATACTGACATGGTTGTAGGAGATTGTGCCAAATCATCGACCGGGTTGTAGTTGTGAGTCGCCCTAGACTGAGGGTTGTTAACATTCTATCATAATGGGATGCGAGGAATATGAATGGGGGGGTCAGTGTTAGGGCGTGGAATCATCAAGGGTTGTCCAGCTGTAGCTAGAGATGCTTTTGAAGTGATGGGAGTAAATTCAGAGGGGGCATCGTATTGACGACTGCATGTTTGCAGAAGAATTTCTTCTTCGCTAGTTAGGAGGATATTGAGATCCTCTAGATTCCTAGGGTTTTGATATTGTCCCATTTGTGGTGGGGCAGGATGAATCTCTCGTTGGGTATTCATCACACCTTGGTGTGGAATAGGGGTTTGCAACACATCTGGGGGTGGTTTTTTCAAATACTATTGTGGGGCTTTCTAAGGGATAGGCGGTTCTAGAGGACGTGGTGCATTCATGGAATCTTTCATCCATTTAAAGTCAACAATTTGGAGGAAATGGTGAGTATAATGATCGTTCTCACCGCAAAGGGCACAAGGGAAGTTCATTCAAAGATTGTTGTTGTTATTCCTCCCTAGGCGTTTGTTTTTATTGCCCCCTTGGGGGTTTTGGTTACCCTGGTTCTGGTTTCCCCCAGCAGGTTGGTTTTGTTCGGGGTTATTTCCCCCTAGTCCTAGGTTATTATTTTTTTGGTTTTTCCCTTTATTTTTGGAATTACTCGGTTGATGGGCTGGATTTTTCGTATTTAGTTGTTCAAAATTTTGAAATTGCTGAATGGGAGAGGGCTGAACAAATTTAACCCCAGCGAGTGGTTGTCCTTATGGAGGAGCAATTGGCTGTGGAGGACCAAGAAATAGAAAATACGAATTATTTTGTGATAATGATCCGTAGGGTACATAGGAAGGTGTAGTTCTTTCACTAGCGCTTACGATGTATGCTAAGGTAGAGGGGGTACCAGAACTGGGTTGAACTGTCGGGTGCATCATAGGTGTCAGTGAGGATCCATTCATGGGTGGAGGGAGAGAAACAGGGTATGGTTGTTGATAAGGGGGGGAAGGGTAACAAGGGGGTCCTCCATACATCGGTGGATATTGGGGTGTACCATACATAGGTGGTGGTTGGATGTATGGATTGTGGTGTGTTATGGTACCGATCAATCCATCCGCTGAGTGAGACATCCCAGGTTTGTCCTGGTTGAATGGTATGGGTATCGGGGCGTTAGGTAGTACTGTGTATAAGTATCCTGACAGTGCATAAATGAGGTCATATTGTTGATCCTTGTTGATGGCTGCCTCTTTGTTATAACCCTAAATTGTACAACATATGCTTACCTGGAATCAGGCCAACTCATAACCCTTCATTGCCAAAACATCTATTGAACAACCTCTTTGAAAATCCTCTTGGGTCAAGGCCCACACGCCCTAACCCATTACTGCACGCATGTGCACGCTGGCAGGCCCACTACAGCCCGCGTGTACCTAACAAAGCACAAAAATAGGAAAGTTGTCAATGGAACAAAAAGCTATGGGTCAGGTAACTGAAACTCCTGGCCATGCATGGCCGAGAGTTCATCCAAAACCTTAGCTCCTTCTAGCCTATAAAAGAAGGGGTAGGGATACCATTTGGAGGAGGAAAAAATATAGCGAAGAAACTCTGCCCATTTGTTGAATCCATTGTCCCAACCCTTTAGCCTTTCCTCAAGCCTAAGGAGAATTAATGCAAAGCAGTTGGAGGACAGAAGAGGAGGAGCCCAGGATCAGGATCAAGGAGCGGTGGCTGGTCTCGACTTTGATTGTAAGTTGATTCATTTTTCAACTAATAAAAGAATACTTTTCTCGTCCCAATGCATGAGTTAACTACGATTTGTTTAATTTATGCTTAATTTATAACCCTCAAGTAGAAAAGTAGCATGCATGCATAGTTGTTTGTCTTGATTGCAGGTTATCTTTGGAAGGAGCAGCGCAAGCAAGCGGGAAAAGCACAATGGAGGATCTACACCAAACATCAGTAACAAGGTTAGTAGTTTCTTTCCATGCATGTATTGTGAAAGAGGGGTTTAATTTTTGGGTGGTAGGTTAAAAGTAATTTCTTTACGGTCAAAATCTACATGCAAGTATGACCCTAGTTTGCTAGTCTGTAGGGTATTTTTCCCAACAACAGAATTGGCGACCGTACTTGGGAAGATACTCTTTAGGGTTTCCGGGTTTAGTTGAGTTTTGTGGGTAGTTTAAGAGATTAGATTTTCTGTTTCTTTGCGTTTCTTTTTTTGTAAAGCCTGAGCTAGCAGGGAGCCTAGTTCTTTATACCAGTTTTCCCTGACTATTGCTTGACGGTAATTGTCGAGACACACAGAGGTACACGTGGCCTGCAAAAGGCCTGCACGTGTGTACCCGTGCCCTAACCTTCTACAGCCCGCATGTGAATGCTAGCTATAGAGGTTTCAGTAGCGTGTAGGAGTCCAAAGAACTTCAGAGGCAGTCAGCCTCTTCCCTGTTAGAATTATACATTCTCAGGGGGTTTTCCGGATCCTGTCTGAGTCTTGCTGGTTCACAGTCCAGTCTCATTTTGTCTTTTTGTGTTTTTTTATTCCTTGCAATTATTTTTCTTTGTTGTTAGAAGAAGCATCCAAGCCTTCAAGAGACCTTGGTTATCAATACCAGAGGCCTCTTCCTAGTCTGGGCTGCCTGTGTTTATTTTTTTCTTAGAGGTTATACATACACGCAGCCTGTACAAGGTCAGACCGCGTGTACATGTGTCCTGTTTTAGCTCAGCACACATTTTCACGCGTGTTGTTTCAGTGACAGTAGCGTGCTTGACAGGCTGCTTTTCAATCAGGGTGGGGCAGTCATCCCCTCCTTTGATGAGAAGTGTTCCTCTCAGGTGTTTGAGTCTAGGGTTGAATAGTTAGTAGGTTAGGGCCTCTTACCCTTAGCCTGTTTTCTCTTAGTTGATAGTTGATAGAAAAGATAAAAAGCAAAAATTTTTGTTTTATGGTTTTTAGACAAGCATAAGAGTCTTTGCTTTATTGATTGTTATTGTGTGTCTTTGCTCTGATTCTTTGCGATCTGCACTTTAATACAGAATTTGTCTTTCTTGGTTTTGTGATTGTCAGTATTTTCCCTTTGTTTCTTGATTAGCACTTAAATAAAATAAAAAGAAAAAAGAAAAAAAAACAATCTCTTTTCATTTTCCTCTTTGTTTGAAGATTGTGTTTTTGCATCAATAGCTAGGGAGAAGTCTTTTAGTTCATAAGTTTTTGCAGTGCATTTAGAGCATAAGTAGCTCACAGTTGAGCAAAATTCCTTTATGTTTGTTGCATGAAATCTTAGAAAAATTGAAAAGAAAAAGAAATCTTTCTTTGTGAAAAGTTGTTGATTTTTGCATTTAGTAAAAGTCTTTTGTTTCCAGCTTTTTTCATTCATCTTTTCTTTAGTCTTTACACATCATCAGTTTCACCTTCATACCCCGTGATGTCAAAAATCCCATAAAATTAACGCTGATTTAAAAACTATTAGACTTTTTGTTTGTAGGGTTCACAAACTAGTTCAGGACTAGGGCCTTGGATTAGGTTGGAGAGGAAACTCTCCAAGGCCACTCAAAACCAAACATTGGAGTCTGTGATAGGGAGTGTAGAAGTCCAGTTTCGTGGAAGTTATCTGGGACCCCCCTCTAATGCAGGGGATAAACACGAGGTCGCGTGCGGAAAGGTAGCGGAGATAACCCCTCCAAAGTCGGACCAAGCGTAGTGGAGAACACATATCGAGGACTTGTTTTGGGATTCTGTCATTTGCATTTGCCACGAGGCTTCGTGGGTCTCGAATCTGTTCGAGGTGCTCAGTTGTCTTCTGGACCATTTTATCTCGATACCCTTGATAGGTTTTGGGCTTGATACCCTTCTCATTGTGGTCTACCCGACTTTCGACTGTACCCGCCTGGTGACTGCTCGCGTGCTGGCAAACTAGTTGCCAATCTTTTTAGGGTCATACACAGATGATTGCGGGGGTATACCGCGATACCTAGGACAGACATTAGGCCACACTTTACAGATTATACCTAGAGGGTGCTTCCGTGTTCGAGTTTCACTTGCACCGGTAAGTTGCTCTAGTGTTGCTTGTTGTAACTGTTCTTCCAACTAGTTTAGTGTTTGCTTGTCTTATCTCTTAGGGGATTCTTTTTTAGTGTGTGTTACTGTTTGAATGTGTAGAATACCTTAGTGTGTCTTGGATCTTCTCACACAGTGGAGGATCCCGAGCTCCGCCAGTCATGAAGGCTTCTGGGCCTGTCGCTGGTTATACTGGAGCCACCCCCCGCCACCATTGAGGCGGAAGCTAGACCAACAAGGGTCTTTCGAAGCAACCGGGTTACAAACCATTGTGCCCGAACAACTCCCGGAGGAATCAACTACCAAACTTGGCTCGGTTGAAACACCAACCACTGATACTTGGCCACCGTTTATTGTACCAATCCAATTTTATGAACGCTTTTCAGTGCCTCACACAGCTATGGAAACAAACGTTGTTACTTCCTCTGGAAATTCTTCCATTCCCACCACAGTTGCTACCACAGAAGAAGCATCTCCTAACTTTCCATCATCAGTCCAAGCCACCATGGTCTTGACCGCAACTACGTCGCACAGTGGACCGAACCCATCCATGGCAGTGGCCACAACTCCCTTCACACCTAGTGCGATAGACCCTCCATTCTCATATGGTATGCCTAGTTCGGGCACAAGTCCTACACTCACTCACTCCACTTTACAGACTTTGGGTCTAGGGGTAGGGATCTCTAACGGTCCTCTGCAAGGTCAAATTGGGGGCACTTCCATCCCTTTTAATGTTTTTCCTTACGCTGGAGGTCATATCTCTCCTTCATCCCCTTCGCTTGGTGGTCTGCATCAGCAGTCCACCGGGCAGCCTGCACACACTAGTTTATTTGGAGCTGGGAGTCAAGGAACACCTGCGCACACTATGCTGGTCGGTTCGTCACTGTTTGTTTGGAACGAGACATTTGGTAACAACACTTTCGCATCCACCACTTTCCTGTCTAGGGGCACTCCCATTTTTGGACAGTCTACTCCAACGCAGGGTACTATTCCTACGCCAGGGGCACATATAGCAGGACCTTGAAACTCAGGACAAGGATCTGTTCCTTCCTCTGGAATGCCATTCTAGGGTAATTCTTTCCACAGTCAATGGAACCTTGGATATACTACTATGCCTCTCCCATCAGGACCGGCATGGGGTAATCCTTCCCAAAGTCCGTCAAACACGATGAATGCCCAACATCCTATGTCCTTTACGGGAAATCAGCCAGTGATGTCTCCACAGATGCAAAATACCTACGCTGGTTAGAGCCATGGTTTCTACTAGAATCCGGGCCAGCAGCCAAACTTTTTTCGGCAACCTGGTGCCAGTCAAACTCTAGGACCCTTTCTCCCAGGCTATCAGTAGCAACCCAAACTCCCATTCCTGGCGATGGTACACTTTTCGGATTTGACGAGGTTGTAAAATGATCCTATTTGTCATGATCCACGTTGGCCTCCTATGCCAACGAAGTTTCCTTCAGACATTCCAAAGTTCGAGGCCAAGCCTAACGAAGATCCAAGTGATCATGTGACTACCTTCCATCTTTGGTGTTCATCTAACTCATTGAAGGATGACTCTGTTCAGTTGCGATTGTTTCAACGCACTCTTATCGGGAGTGCCGCGAAATGGTACATCAAGCTCGATTGCTCACGATACTCTTATTTTGGCGAACTGGATATGGCCTTCCTTAACCATTTCCAGTTACCTGTGAGATACGACGCTGGCACAGAGTTGCTTGCCAATTTCGAACAGACAACAGAGGACCATATCTTTGACCATATCCGAGAGTGGAGACATCGGAAGAGTCTAATCAAAGTACCAGTCCCACCAGCATTCCTGCTTGAGTGGTTCCTTAAGTCTCTGGTTCCATAATTATCCAAAGACGTCATGACTTCGGGATTTTTCTCCAAAGAAGACGCCATCATGAGGGCTCAATAGTTTGAGCTCATCTATTCTCAGTCTGGTTTTTTATACAACATCCTACCGGATGCACCACGATCGATACTGGATAAAACTAGATAGAGAGTTGGACCACATGCCGACGGTATTGTTGGTTCAGCACAAACCAAGCCGCTGAGAAATTGACAAAGCAATTGCAACAGTTATCTATCCAACACTTAGCGGCCAGCCAGACTACTGCTTTGGCTGCTCCTCCTACCCAAATGTTGGAAGTACACTGCGTGTAGTCGACTAACCCAAAGGCCACCCAGTAGCCTGAAGGAAAGAAAAAACAACGAAAGAAGGGTAAGGGGGAGAAAAAATCCATTGATAATTCTAGCGAGGGCACCACGGAAAAATAGAAGGCAAGGTATCTGTGCAACTTGTGTACGGAAGACCACCTGACCCATCTTTGTCCTCGACTTGTAGAGGCCCAAACATTTGTCACACAACAACAGCAAGCTATGTTGACTAATCCCTTTCAGCATGGGAAAAATTTAACTCAAGCCTCTGCAAGTGCATAAGGGGGCAGTCAAGAAGCCTGCCCTCCTCCAAACAATCCCTCATCTGCGAACGTATATATGGTTAGGGGTGATGCTTTAATAACGACTAGAGCACATGACTATAGTAAACCAAGTGCCTCTGAGAAGGGTAAAGAAGCCGAACTCCCATCTCTTCCTCTACAGATCGAGAAGACGTTGGGAGAAACGATGACACACATTCCAAAGGGTGCATTTAAGAAAGCTTCTCACAACCAAAATGCAAGGGCCGCCTAGAATTACTCTGTGGTGGAGTATTTATCACAAGCCCCTTGTGCGATGTTTGCTTTGGAAGTCCTCCAAAGATGCCTTGCTCAGAGGAAATCCTTGCTAACTTCTTTAGGCTCTACTGAGACTTGTAACCCGGGTACCATCATGTTAGATACCACTGACTTAAAACCTCGTCTGCCTTACCACGTAGTGTTTCAAATAGTAGTGGCTCATCCCATGAAAACTTTTACACGCAATATCTTATGCACGGTGGTCGACGAGGGTGCCTCGACATGCGTTATGTCGTTAACATGTTGGAAGGCCATTGGCCAGCCCGCTTTGTCTCCATCACCTACTCTCCTCACTGCTTTCGATGGTCATTCTTTCTGACCACATGGCATCATTCCTTCTTTCCCTGTGCAGTTAGGAGGGAAGACTGTGTGTGTCAAAGTAGAGGTATTTGATGCTCCCCTCGACTATAATCTCTTGTTAGGATGGAGTTGGACTTATGCTATGCAAGTTGTGGTTGCTACAGTTTCTTGAGTCTTGTTGTTTCCACATGAGGGTCGGATAGTGACCATCGATCAATTGTCCTTCTCTAGACCTGACCCAGCTTTGGGGGAATCCATGGTTCCCATGATTGATAATCCTCAACTCGGTGTCGTTAACATAGGAGTTGGTTTGTGCCCATCCTTAATGGGTACCTTCGATTACCCACCTCCTCATGACGATGTCAAGTTTATATCTAATCACCATAAGGTTGAGATTTTTCAAGCTTCATCGTTCCGTATGACTTACTTTGAGGATCCTTGGATTCTTCCTTCCCCATCAGCCATGATGGATGAGACAGGGCACCCCGGCATGTCCATGCCTTTGTCGGCTGCTGAAGTAGCGTACTCTTTAGTCCAGCAGGCTTCAACTAACTCTAATCCGACTCCCGCACAAGAGTTAGATCCACTTCTAGAGCCTATCTGGGCTCAGGATTCTCTCGCCAACATCGATTTGTTAGACTTAGTCTTGCCTTCTGACGAAGTAGTAATCGAAGCAATGAATAGTCCGGACAAACCTTGGGAAGATCTTCGTCACAGATCATATTTCCTCCCAAAGTTAAGTCGAATCAAAGCAGGAGAATTCACTGTGACTATGACTGGAGATAGGTCTTGTCATACTAATCCCTTAGCTACATACAATATCTATGCTGAGGGTAATATGGAAACCATAGCTTAACTGATACCTATCAATATCTCCAGAACCCCTGGCATCATAGACAATGTTTTCATCGGAGCATACATCTCCCCCAAAGAGATGTCAGGCATCGACCCACAAAAATTCTATCATGAGCTAACTTTGTTGTTTTTCAAGCTCTCTTTGAGATCCGAAAGCAACATCCAGTGAGACTGAATTTATGCTTTTCGATCTCATCCAGATTAACTGAGAAAAGTAACCATTGTGGAGTCTTCTTTAAGCCCTTTTCAGACTCCTTAAAGATGAAAAGATTGTCGAGTGACCTTGTTTCTTCACACTCGTTAAATTGGTCCAAAAGAACGTTCCTTAAATGGGTCTCCTTTTAAGCCCTTTTCAGACCCTCTAAACATGAAAAGATTGCCAAGCGATCTTGTGACCATTCACGCTCGTTAAACTGAAATTTGAAGTCATGTCTGTCCGGCAGTAGTTTACCCCTTTTTTGGTCCGGACAGTCAACTGTACGAACAAAGGTATACTCTATTGAATTCCCATTCTTTAGAAGAGTATCCTCAGGTATAATTTTATTTCTTTTTCGGGCCTGAGGGACTAAATTTATGAAAAAGAAACCCCCATGGAGTCCATAGTTAAGCTCTTTTCAGACTCCCTAAAATTGAAAAGATCGTCGAGTGACCTTATTCTTTCACACTCGTTAAATTGGTCCAGAAGAATATTCCTGATGGAGTCCATAGTTAAGTTTTTTTCAGACTCCTTAAAAGTGAAAAAATAGCCGAGTAATCTTGTCTTTGTCACACTCGTTAAAATGGTTTTGAATTGACGTCTAATCGGTGATAGTTTATCCCTTTTTCGAACCAACTAGACTAGTGTCGAAAAAGGTACCCCAATGGAGTCTCCTTTTATGCTTTTTCAGACTCTCTAAATATGAAAAACCATCGAGCTTACCTTCTCTGGGCTTGTTAAACTTACATCGAAGGACGTTACCATTGTTTGTTCTATCAACCTCATTTGTATACCTTATCCACCGGCCTTGTGACAGTTTTCTTCTGCGTCTTAACACCTTTGGCCGCCAGAGGATTTTTTCCCGAGTATCATTTTACCAGAACATCAGTCTTGTCCTTGTGCCTCGAGCTTGTATGTTTGCAGTACTCGTTCCTCCATTGTAACGTAATATTCCTTTATTCTTATTCAAAAATTATCAAAAAGAACAAAAAAATCAAATATACCCCAAAAAGAGGATGGGAAAAGTATTTTCTTTATTGGCAGCATAATGAGTCACCCTTGGATAAAGCACATTTTTCCATTTGATCATCAGACTATGGGATGTAGTATGACCTTAGGAAGATTTTCTTGCTATATAGAGTTGTGTCCTCCACTTTTTGGTTACTCTTCCAAACACATGGAGAGTTTGCATTGCCTCTTGCTTCGTAGACTTATAATTAACATATATGATGCCTGAGTCTTATCACTTGTCGTGCTATTATCCAAGGGAAGTTTGTCACTAAACCTGAGTCGGCCCCTCTACAATATGTCTCTTGTCCGCATACCCGGCCATCCTGAACTTCCAATCAAGTCCTTGTTCGAAATCACTAAAGCCTTCAGTCCGATCATCAAGATTATCAAGTCCATAACCGACGAGTTGTCGAAGAACTTTGGGTAGTGCAGTCGTACACTCATATTACACTCCTACCCAAGTTTTAGAAAGTTTTGAAGTTGTTGCTCGAGCTCTGAAGTACAGCCATCAGGCCGAATCAGCTTCTGGGAGATGGATACTCTATATGTATATCTTTCTGATTTCGAGATGTAGCTCCATTGTGTATTATTCGTGGCTACTCTTTATAGTTATTTGACATGGATCTACAGTGTATTTGATTGGTAGCCATGGTTCTATTTTTATCCCGAGCATGGGTATGCCCGCCTCGGTGAAGACACTTTTTATTTTGTAGACGGCACCTCCTGGTTCCTGATTCTTGGACTCACTCATTCAGCATATTAGTACAGATTGGTAAAAGATTGGTAATGTATTGCATCCATTAGATGCTCTTCTGACCTCACACATTAGGGGGTATCTGTTATAACCCTAAATTGTACCACACATGCTTACCTGGCATCAAGCCAACTCATAACCCTTCATTGCCAAAACATCTATTGAACAACCTTTTTGAAAATCCTCTTGGGTCAAGGCCCACGCGCCCTAACCCATTACTGCATGCGTGTGCACGCTGGCAGGCCCACTACAACCTGCGTGTACCTAACAAAGCACAAAAATAGGAAAGTTTCTGATCGAGCAAAAATCTATGGGTCAGTTAATTGAAACTCCCGTCCATGCATGGCCAAGAGTTCGCCCAAAACCCTAGCTCCTTCTAGCCTATAAAAGAAGGGGTAGGGGTACCATTTGGAGGAGGAAAAAATATAGCAAAGAAACTCTGCCCATTTGTCGAATCCATTGTCCCAACCCTTTATCCTTTCCTCAAGCCTAAGGAGAATTAACACAAAGTAGTTGGAGGACAGAAGAGGAGGAGCCCAGGATCAGGATCAAGGAGTGGTGGTCGGTCTCGACTTTGACTGTAAGTTGATTCATTTTTCAAATAATAAAAGAATACTTTTCCCGTCCCAATGCATGAGTTATCTACAATTTATTTAATTTATGCTTAATTTATAACCCTCAAGTAGAAAAGTAGCATGCATACATAGTTGTTTGTCTTGATTGCAGGTTATCTTTGGAAGGAGCAGCGCAAGCAAGCGGAAAAAGCGCAATGGAGGATCTACACCAAACATCAGTAACAAGGTTAGTAGTTTCTTTCCATGCATGTATTGTGAAAGAGGGGTTTAAGTTTTGGGTGGTAGGTTAAAAGTAATTTCTTTACGGTCAAAATCCGCATGCAAGTCTGACCCTAGTTTGCTAGTCCGTAGGGTATTTTTTCCCAACAACACTCTTTCATTTGGGGGAAGGTGGAGGCCACATATTTGGCAAGGAGGGGAACAAGTGATCTAAGAAACCAATCGAGGCATTGTTCTTTGGTGGTTTCTGCTTTGCATAAACTACGTCGCCGACGCCATTCATGAATGTGGTCAGCGATATGTGTGTTTGAGGTTTGTTTGAACTCAGAAAGTAGTTCGAGACCATTGTCATGACGAATTGGTAGTTGAAAGAAGGTTAAATTTTTTTTGGCCAATGACTCAAAAGTCACATGGGACCCTAATTTTTCATCCACATACCATTTGGTGAATGGACCTGTGAGTGTGCACTGAAATAACCTTAAATGGACAGAGTCATTCATGATGTTGTTTGAAAAGCACCATAAGTGAAAGGTCATGATATGGTTGGCAGGATCTTCTCCCACTTTTCCTTCAAACTTGGGGATGTCTGAAGGTAGTTTGGTAGGCATAGCGGGCCATGTGGGGTCATGCAATATAAGATCATTTGTGAGCTTACTTAGATATGGTATATTGAGGGAGGCAAAATATGGCATGTGAAGTGGCGGTGGAGGATTAGTTCCAGCCATGGTATGCGAAGGTTGTGTACCTGACCCTTGAAGGGGGTTTGGTGGGGGTGTAGTTCTCGCTTGGGAAGAAGTGCACCCTCTGCCTCCTTATGAAGGAGAGCTAGTGGATGGATGAACTTGGGAAGTGGACCCAAGTAAAGTGGAACCAAGAAAATTTGATCCCAAAATGGTAGAACTCACAGGGGTGTGAGATGGTTGAGCCAGTGAGTTGGTGAAACTAGGAAATCCTCCTAGGATAGGAGGGATATTTTGCAAATTCCTGGAATGATGAGGGTTCTGTGAGTTCCCTATGATGTCCAACTAGCAAAGTGGAATGTGTACAAAATGGTTATGAGAGAAGCAAATGAACAAGATACTTGTATAGTATGGACCTTCAAAATATATCTCACAATTGCATGTAATCACAAGAGCATCATACATAAATCAATTGAAAATAAGCATACATGTGGGTAGGTGGTTTTTGTCCACATGGGAGAACAAAGAAAAAAAATGTGTATTTCCTAAAAAGATGTAACGTCCTTGCTCTCAAATAGCACTGGACCTTCCAATAGCACTTAATAGTGGGGTCTGAAGCCACTAGAAGAGGAACTAGTAAAGGATGAAACAATCAGTAATAATGAGGGGTAGAGGGTGCATATCCCTAAAGAGATAGTGATATTTCCCAATAGACATACAAAATCTGATCAACGTGCAATTGCAGCACACAATTTCCACCTGGGTAGATGTATTAAAATTTGGCCACTAAGTACCTCGATCAAAGTGTGACATTTATATTTTCAGCCTCAGAAATGGGTCACGGGCTGGATCCCTTCCAAGAGGTGGGTGCCTCAAGGAGGGGCGCATAGAAAAACCAGACCTTGGCCTTCGACCCTTCACGGGTATCTCCCTTCCTTATGGTGTTAGGAACACTTGACTTAGAGGATTTTAAAGTTCCCTATTTTTCAACTTCTAATGTTTCAAGATGTGAGAACCAGCTAACGAGGGGTTATTTGGATGCCTACCCCCGAGATCCTACCTAGACTAAAAAAATTCTTTTGGCACCTCTTGTGGAGGAAAACTTATTGACTTTTTAGAAAATTTTAGATGTGGTTGTTTGAGATATTGGGGGTGTGAACCAATCTCGTTTGAATTAAGTGGGTGTGGGTAATTTTTTCAAGAAAATTGTGGGATGTTTCAGAATCCCTTTGGAGGAAACCTACTTCAACCTCCACAATTCGAGATGAAATTACGTGAGTGAAGAGTGACTTTGTGTGTGAGCAAGTGATAGAATGTGCCATGTTTTTAATAATTTAGGTGTCACCTTGCAGCATGTGGACTTCGTGTGGTCCTTACAAGTCTTGATTACCTACCTTACTAGATGTCATTGGTACAACCTTGCGGAATTTTGAAGTCCCTAAAGAACTAGCATGTGGACATATGGGTCCTTACCAATCCTTTATACTCCCTAATGTAATTTAATCTAAGAAAGCTTCAAAACACTATCCTAGATTGCAAGCATGTGGGCATGTAGGTTCTCGTTACAATAATATTTAAACTCCCCTAGTGATGGAAACTAACAAAGTAGCTTCAAAACTATCCTAACTTTGCAACATGTAGGCATGTGTGGGCCCTTACAAATTTAGGATATTTGGAAAAGAAACTAAGAAGGGCCCTAGGGGGGCTTTGTCCTCTCCTAAGATTTTTTTTTAAGGGAGATGAAATCTCCCCTCAATCATTTTTATGATTCTCAAGATCGCTCTATGGTGTGAGAGAAGAGCATACTCAATGATTGAAGTTTGATTTATGGTCCCAATGCAAATGTTTATATATGATAGTAAATGATCTTATCTTAACTTTTATAATCAAAACAAGCCATCCACGTGGAAACTCAAAGAAAAAGAGGATAAATATGGTTCTTTTTAACCCCCTAAGTGCCTATTTTTTGACTAACCCTTCATGTGGTAAGGAAATCTAAGTGTGGTGCACTTACAAATTGCAAAAAAGCAAGATTTTGAAGGCTAGGGGCCTTCAAAATATCACAAAAACTCTAACAATGTTGGAATTCTAGAGAGATGCACGGGTCATAGTTTAGACAGAGGCACATGTGGCACAAATGTGCAGAGAACCAAGGACCTATTGGTGCACTGTGCATAGAATGTGCTGAGAAACATAGAGATGTTGGTACACAATGCTCAGAAGGCACGACTATCGCCTGGAAAACCTGCGCACGTTCTGATACGCATCCGAGAGGAAAATTTTAGGTGGAATTCTACTCTTCCAACTCCAAATTCATCTCTTTGTAGGTAGGATTAGGCCGGTTATGATCCCTGCAAGGAAAATAAGTCTAAAAGAAGTGCTCAAACAACCCAAATAGGGAGGAAATTGATACCTTATCCCGAGTACGGTCGCCAATTTGTTGTGTCATTTTCGTCACTCCAATGAGCAAATGAAGGGCACCTGCAAGTCTAGTTGGATCTGCTAGATAGGACAAAGGTTAGTGTATGAATCAAATGACTCAATCACATGAAATAAACAAACAACTAAGCTAATAACAACTAAAGAAATGAAACTAAAATGCATGAGGAAACTTGAACCAAAAATCAATCAAAGGACCAATAATCATGCCACCAATGGATAGATTGTATTAGTGGGCAAACAACAAAGAGAAAGGAGGACTGGTGGATCCCCTCTTCCTCTAAGGGAGGGCTCTTGGATCCCCTATGTGAGAGCTCTTATTACAAATGGAAAACTACAAAGAAAATGGTGAAGAAAGCCAAGCTTATTCCCTCAAGAGGTGAGGTGAATAGCTTAATGAGATGATGCTAGTATGATCCAAGAAGGAAAGAGCTTCCTTGTAGGATCATAGAGGCAGCATAACAATACAATGAGATTCTTGAATTCATAGTGCACCCATGGCCTCTTTTTATAGGAAATATTTGAGGCATTATCCAACTGGTCTTTAGTGTGAACAAGGGGCCCTTTAGGGCACCCTTAGGTCTTTGACCAGCCCCCCACTCAGATTCAGCTCAGATTTGAGGGTCAAATCAACTTGGGAGCCGAACCAGAAATGGGTGAGGGGCCGACAAGAACCATAAATGCGTCGTTCATAGGAGTGCATGGATTTTAGCATACACATTCATGCATTGGACGCATGTGCGCTCTTTTGGATTTTTTTTCCTGTGCACATACGCGCGCTTCTTGTAGTGTTTCTACACATGTCAATTTTATAACTAGTTGTATAGTTTGTTCCTTTTGGAAATTCTTTTTTGGGGCTGCAGGTGAACTAATAGGTGTTTGGAGATGATGGATTCCTTTAACCATTTGCGGACGAAATTTCAGTGATAATAATTTGGTTCTATCTTTTTCTAGAGAGATATTTTCTTTCATTTTTTTACCCCATGGTCAACTGACAAGTGCTACATATGTTGTCATATCCATGACTAGGGCGATGAATTCAAATTCGAATTGAGTCAGAATACCCATTATTTGAGTGTCAATATTTCTGATTATACCAATGGGATCTATCAACCTTTGATCCACAAGTTTGATATAGTTCAGAGTTGGTGCTAAAGAAAGTTGACCTATTCTTATTCAAGTTTCTCAGGGTAAGATATTAACTTGAGATCCAAAATCGACAACTACTTGTTTGATCAATACTTTATTGATTTATACATCAACTCATGGATCATAATATTTATGCTTATATGAGAGTTGTCTGACATCCTTTGATGGCCTTTGTCCTTCTTTGTATTCTTTAAATATATTTAGTAGTTCTAACAATTGATCGACTAACTGGTTTTCCTGTAATAGTTGTAGGAATTCTTGTAGAATATCTTCATTATGTATTCCAATGTTTTTCTTAAAGAAACTGATAGATTCTTTCATAATTTTTTCTTCTTTATCAGGATTTGGAAAGAAACTATCCTTCCTTCTCTATTGGTCATGTAAGGTGGTACTATTAATATCTCGTCATGCGCCAGATCTTGTGATGATATTTAAATTATTTGAATTCAACACTTCTTCTTTTGATACTGTGTGTAGAAGATTTAAATTTTTTATAGTCATAATTTTGTCGAGTACTATTGGGAACTCTTCTAATGAGTGGTCACCGACACCACATATATTACAGAATTTCAAGTCGATTCTATGTTTCATTGGGTAATCTAGACTGATGTGGTCATATTTCTAGCAATTGTAGTAGTATGGTCATCCTTGACCTCGACCACCAAATCAACCGCGACCTCCTTGACCTAAACCTCGACCGTAGTAGTCATCTCTTTGAGCATGGATGTTAGCTTGGTTGGTGGCTTCTGTGTATTAGATTGTTCATACACTGGCTTGATTTCGTGCATTTAAATGGCATTCTGATGGAATCTTCGCAGATATGGCACCACTTAGTGTTTTTCAAATTATGTGGAAAATATTGTACATTATGATCAATCAAACACTCACATATGTTACAATATTTTTGTGCTTGTACTTTGTATGCATTTGTTGTTGCCGGTGGTTGATCGCTAAGGTTACATGTTTCCTCCATATGTCCTTCTTCACAACATGAAGTGCACCAAAGTTCATCTCTCCTTATGGACAAATTCTTTATTGTTTGTTGTAAGTTCTCTATTTTGTCTTCAAGTCTTTTAGTCGATGAAGCAGTCGATGGATCGTCCTCATCCGACTTGATCCACCTTGATTTTTGCAATGCATCTTCACAGGTGGTTATTTCATACAAGCATAATGGTGAGTGGATCTATTACAGTAAACCAGTTACATACCACTGAACTAGCAAGATTTGGTCGAATGTTGTCAGAATTTGGCTCAAGAGATCTTTGAATATTTTATCATACTCACGTATTGACTCGCCTAGTCATTCTTTTATTTATTTTAAATTTTGTGCATCCAAGTGTGTGACATATTGGACTTTGAAAAATGTTAGAAAAACTATCTTTTATGTCTGAATTTTTTGAGTTTTTATTTTTTGTTAAGTTCATAAACTATGTCAGAGCACGGTGTCATAGTGTAGCTCCAAATTGTGCCATATGTTTATCTTCATCTGTTATGTTTGCGGTATCTCAGAATTTTTCGCACATAAATCAGTGTCTTTTTGGGTCCTCATCTCCCTCATATAGGGGGATGTGGTTGAATCCCATTTTTATTGTCTTTTTAGAGTTACTCACTTTTTGTGGTGTTTGAGTTACCACAATTTTCAACTAAGTTGTCGAATCCTCGGTCAAGTTTTCTTGTGTCACTTTTTTTGTTGTTTGATCTTTTAATGGGTGGTACTCAAGGAATAAGTTCTTCTTGGTGAGTACATAAAGTATCTCTTCGGTTTGAGAAATTTGATTTTTAAACTCGACTAAACATTTCTCCAATAGTCTTGTCAGTTCACGACTATAACTAGTTTCTTCTCTTGATAATAGATTCAGCAAGGGAGTCAAGTCAGTGAGATCCTTAATTTGGATGAGCATGTTGTCAGCTTCATTTTTTTTGGCTCAACAATGAGCGCATCTCATAGATTTCCATGCTCGTTGGTTCTATACCATAATCTTGCATATTGGTCATCGATCTGAATTCTTTGCTGGTTAAATTATTTTATTCGTGGGTTGGTTTCTAGTGCAAGAGAAGTGCGTATCGCTGGTCCCAAATCTTCATAATCCATTCTTTCAGGTTCATCTTTCGGTTTATAGGAATTCAATCTAGCCTCTATAAACTCTACATCACTACTTCTATCAGGGGTCACCATAGTTGTTGTTATTGCCAGATCTAGTCGATTTGTTTCAGACTTAGAATGCTCACACTCTCTGTCAGTCTTACCCTTCTCAATCATTTTTCTATTTGATTTTTGACTATTTCATAGGTTGCAAATTTCTTCCCTTTTCTTTTTCCTTTTATCTCGCTCTGATCTCTGGATGTCAGTGGATTTCTTGTGTGCTTGCTTTCCTCTCGATGACATTTATGCTTCAATAATCATAAATTTTGGTATGCTTTCCTTGTGCAATAAATTCAACTGACCCTCCATTGCCACCCCAACTTACTCTAAGTCGATATTATTGGCAATGTTCATTTATTCATAAAATAATCCCACTCTTATCTTGTGTATTTTCACTTTGTGTCAAGAAATCCTTCCCACTCTTCGTCCCTCTCTTGATAGTTACTATTTGGTAACGATGTTCCTAGTTGAGGTCGGAATTCAACAATGTCACTGACTCCCTTGTCGAGGAGGAATATATGAAGCAGTGTCGAAACAATACACAAGAATCCTTCGTGTAATTCGGTGTAAAATTTTTGTTTTATTCTATCAAGAAATGTTCGATCTTCGGCAGCTTGCTCTGAGATATTGTCTTCTTAAAATATCATGAACCAGTTGTGAAAATTCATTCATCCTCCGTTCGTAAGGTTTAGGCCTAGTTTCTCGTCGATTGTCAAATTATGCATTACTCGACTTATTGATGTACTGAAATAACACTTCAGGGATGACTTCTAAAAACATTTCGTGCGTTTCTTAGAAGAATCTTTCTCTTTCTTCTACGAGTGAAAGATTGTTTCTTCTAGCGTAACTCTTGATGTAATTCTCAGTCTTTCACTCCCACCATTCATGTATGTCTTGAAGGGTTAACATTTATGTATACTTCTTCATGCCCAGGTCCAGAACTACCAACAATGGAACCAATGTTGTAATCTAAGGGAAACTAGGGAGAGTTACCAGTAGTCCTTACATAAGCAACATAGAAGATACACACACACACACACATATATATAGACAATGTCATACACAAGTAGTGAGAGCCCAAAGATCTATATTTTTTAAAGGATACAGTAATGCGGTACAATGTATATAATCTATCGCATAGAGATATCAGAGTCTCCATGTGCTTGTCTATTTATATTCCTATATGTCTAGTTATCAGGAAATTGTAACTACTTAACTGCCTGGGTCAGTTGGTTAGCAGATACTTTGACCGACTCACATTTTCGACTACAACAGTTGACCGACTATCTCTTAGTTGACTGTCAGGTCTAGTTGACAGATTTGACTAGCCCATACAACAATACTTCAAATGGGTGTTTCTTCTTCTCATTTCTTTTATGGGTCTTAGAGAAAAAAATTCTATTATGCTATAGTTTTTACTTTTGCAAAACTTTGTTAACAAGTATGACTAGGGGTAAGACCTTTTTTTAAGTGTTTTGTGCACCTGAAATATGTAATTTTCATGTTATATATGAATAAATATTAATTTTTTTAATGCAAAAAAAAGAGATGATTTTTCCTCGAGAATAGAAGTTTTACTTCCTCCGTGGCAAAAAAAAATATCTAAATAAATATGATACTTTATTAAATGCGATACTTTATTAAATATGATACTTTATTATGAATTAGATAGCCTGAGTCATTTCATTATTTATACCTATTAATATGTAATAACATGATTAATTTTAATGAACTAATATAAAACCATGATTACTTTATCTCATAAATGTAAGAAATTAAATTGCACACAATGTGGAAAAATAAATAATAATAAAAACTTCATCAATATTAGTGTAGTTCATCCTATAAAACTTAATTATAAGACCACAAAGGTGTGAGGGTGCAGCCACTTAATTTCTAACATCAATATTAATATTACATTCCACAAAGTGTGTGGGGGTGTAGCCACTTAATTTCTCACATCAATATTAATATTACATTGCATGGGTTACATATCCAACATATATTAACATCAATATTGATAACTCCTACATGAAGTAGAATGATATTGGTTCACTTTCATAGCATAATGGTGTAAATTTTCTCAGTTAATGGTGTAAATCATAGCATAATGGTGTAAATTATCTCATTTTATGGTGATACTTATATGGTAATTTATATAATGGTTTTACAAAGATAAATGTTAATGAAGTTATGATAGAATTCATGTTCATCAACCTAATACAATATTCCAAATTTAGTGCATTGTTATTTAAAATGTTAATGAATCTCATTTCTATTTTATAATCAATACCTTTATGGTAATTGATAATTTATATAAAGGCTTTACAAAGATAAATGTTAATGAGATTATGATATTCATGAACCTAATACAATATTCCAAATTTAGTTCATTATTATGTAAAAGGATTTACAAAGATAAATTTTAATGAAATTATGATATTTATG
This sequence comes from Picea glauca, assembly GCA_000966675.3. Classification (NCBI taxonomy): domain Eukaryota; kingdom Viridiplantae; phylum Streptophyta; class Pinopsida; order Pinales; family Pinaceae; genus Picea; species Picea glauca. The sequence continues at coordinate 86,872 of JZKD02S1948699.1, read as the reverse complement.
AATCTAATACAGTATTCCAAATTTAATGCATTGTTATGTTAAAAGTTGATGAATCTCATTTCCACTTTATAGAGTAACTAGATTTTTAAATGACATCATATAATAATTAAAATAAAGTTTTCAGATTAATTATTTTTTTTTTCAAGAAAACAGATCACTTTTAGGTAAAACCTTTTAGGAAACTATTTTCAATTAGTTGTTCATGTTTAAATTTTGTATCTATTATTTAGAATTTTTTTAACATTAAAATGTAATAATAACAATTACTTATTTTTGAAGTAAAAAGAAAGAAAATTTAAAGCTCTAATTAATTTAAAATTTATTATTTAAATTTCAATTCCTTCACTAACATGTTTCCAGCAACTTATTCCAACAACTCACATCATTTTTTATGTTAAAAATAAGTATTAAAAGAAAATAAATTCAAAAAATTATGTTGATAGAGACCTTTAAATAATATCTCACTACACACCTCTCTCACTCATATGTAAGTGCAATGCTTTGGAGAAAAGACCAAAGCAAATTTTAAGAAATTAATAGACTATACAAAAGGTACATAATCCTTTTCATTTACCAAGATTGGTAAATTCCTTTCAAGTTTAAAGATGGGATTTTAGGCTCATAAATTGTTGGTATCTACAAAATTTATTGATTTTATGTGATAACATCCTCCCTTATTCTGGTAGTAACTTTGGTCTTATACTTTGTGGACACTCTTTGGCTTATGATTAATAACTTTGTGATGATTGTAATAATTGCAAGTCTTATACTATAGTGGCATATCCCTATGTCAAGTTTTTATTCCACATTAATACTCTCCTTATAGTTTTGTGTGTACATTGAGTATATATT
>JZKD02S1948699.1:18949-43254 GCA_000966675.3 Picea glauca | reverse complement strand
CAGTTATTCTAATGTCATTTTTTTGGCACTTGGTTCCTTTAGGGTGAATTGATGAGGCACCAAAAGTCTAATACTGATAGAAATACCAAGGAGAATACGCTGCCTGTAGCTTGTGTCTCTGTGTTGGTATCAGGTGATCTTGCTCTTGAATCAACTGTGGATGCTCTAACTACGGGGACAAACACCTATGGGCATGGGTGTAATGTCCCTTTCCAAGTAGGATCTCTAGAGAGGAGGGCTAAGTAGTCTAAACAGCCCTGTTAGACTATAGCCAAGGCCAGACAGGGGTAAACAGGGTTACTAGAGGTCACTTCAGCCGAGGGTGTTATAATTCAAAAGTGACATTGAGCTAAAAGTGACTAAAAACACTTTTAAGCCAAAGTGAGCTAAAAATATAACAGATGAGCTAAAATAGAGAAACAACGAATTAGGGTTTCAAGCAGCTATAAGAGAAGGTAAAATGACCTAATTTATCATTATGAAGAATTTGACTTGTCATTGAGGAGAGAGGCACATCTCAGGAGAGAGAGCTCTATGGATTCCAGGAGGAATACACCTAGTGGTTGATTTCGGCGTTGAGAGACACACCCTAGTCATCGGGGAGATCACACAACAGATCTTCCATCGATCTTATCAGCAGTTACACAGGTTGCAGCAACAAGAGCGCACTTATTCAAGGTGAGGGTGCAACTTCTGAGGAGGTTTAGTGAGTCGAATTGTCCCAGCCAGGGAGAATCCAGGCATTCCCTTCCGACCCAGTTGAGATAAGGGTGAGGTGCACCTATTGCTTGGTTTCCCGTCAGATTTCGATGAAGAAATCATCTTGGGCGCATTACTCAGCCATTGAGGGTGCGACAATTGGGGAGGACACATTTGGGATTCTTGAGAGATCATTAGATCAGATCCAAGGAAATCCTTTCGACCCATTTCAAAGGAGCATAGGGTGCTCAGCTTGAGACCCTTATCAGCCAATTTTGATGGATGAATCACTAGGGCGCAGTTTCCAGTAGCAGTTGGGGTCCATTTCCCTAGGGGGGGACCATCCGAGATCTATACAGATTGTCAGAGGGTCGATCTTCTATTGGTCAGCTACCAAGAGTGTGCATGAGGTCAGGGTGCACTATTTGAGACAGTTTCCAGGAAGATCCGAGGAGTTTAGCCACCGAGGAAAAATTTCTAGACTTGCAGTAGTTGTCGTATGAGTTGCAGTAACGCACATCAGATCCTATAGCTCATCCATTGATCCAACAACTCTCTTCTATTCTGGTTATCATTGTTTTAGTTTGCTTATTGTATTCCAGCTAAGATCCTTTTGTCTCTGATCTAGCCGAGAGATTTATTTTTATTCAGCCGCATAAGACATTGTAAACAACAAAAATATCATAATATATGGTTTGCAGACTTTTGTCTCATTTACTATTTGTATGCTCATTTATATGTTGAAAAAATTAATTATCTACAGACACATGCGAAAAACACCAAGCATGTAGAAACCTGCAGCTCAAATGCATCCAAAAAACCATAGAGTATCAGGTCAGACACCAGACATATCAGATTAGAAGCATTTCCTAAACTAGCCAGATCTAAGATATTACAGTGGTATTAGAGCTTTAGTCCTACCAGCCTGTGACTAAAGATGATGAGTTCAGCAGGTGACCCAGAGGGTCGTGAGCACATAGGTGACAAATATGTCACTTACAACAGACGCGGGGAGAGGAGACCTAGACAAGATTTTCTCCGTCTTCCTCCCAGTTCAGAAGAAGAGGAAGAGGCACAAAGGGAAGTAGAAAGAAGGGCAGAGCGTGAAGCAGAGAGGATGTTGGGAGATAGATATGAGAGTCAAGAGGGCAATGTCAAGGCCCCCATGGAACTAGAGGAAGCCTTCATGAAGGTACTCAACAATCTGGTAGTCAATCAACAGGCCATGACTCAGTCTTTGGCAAAGATAGTTGATAGATTGGCTATAGTGGTCACCTAGGGCACACAAGCCCCACATGCAGCGCAGGGGAACTCAGGGGTAGGTAGTAGACCCCAGTCACCTACTCGCACATACACCTCTTTGAGTAGGATTCCCAGGCCGTTGTTCCCTAGTTTCCAGAGGGCACCCCCAATAGCAGCGCAATAGGCGATAACACAGAGGTCGCCCACTTAGGTGTTACAAACATAATAATAATAATTAATATCATTTAATTAAATCAAGAGGCACGTACCTCCTCACCTCATGACCAATCATTTTTATATAGCAACCGTCACGAGGGTAGTGTAATCATCTTCATCTTATCATATTCAATCAAATATTAATACTCATAAATATTCATTTCTAAGTGAATAAGAGTTTTCATGTTACATCAGGCAGATGAGATTGCAGATTACAGGAGGGAGTATGCAACATTGGGTCGTGACTTCCATCAGGACGTGACCCTGGTCGAGTACTGTGGACTAAGACTCAGGAACCGTCCCAGAGAGCCTTAGAGAGGAGGACAACAACAACAACAGGGGCATAACCTGGATTTCATCTAGAAAGTTGGCAAACTCACCATACCTTCTTTTGACGGATCGTCCAAATGCACTGCCAAAGCTTGGGTACAAAATCTAGACACGTATTACAAGCTCAACCAGATGACCAAGACAGAGGCCATCAATTTTGCTACCCTACACTTGGAGGGTGAGGCACATGAGTGGTGGCATCATGGACTGGTGACATTAGGTCACAATCACATCACTTCCTACAGGGAGTTCACAGATAGACTCATGGACATGTTTGATAGGAGGGATCCAGAGATCCATTTCAGGGATCTAGCTTAATTGAGACAAACTGGCACAAAAGAGGCATTCATTGCAGAGTTTTAGCGAGTAGCAATGACAGTGACAGATATCTCAGAGCCCAGGTTGATTATGTTGTTCATAGAGGGTCTCATAGAACCTTTGAGAGGATGGGTGAAGGCATATAGGCCTCACACCTTGTATTATGTCATTTTACACACACGAGATCTAGCAGACTCAACGTCAAAGACTAAAAATTTTCCCAAACTCGTTGTTCCACAAGAGGACTGGGATAGGAAACCAATCCAAAGAAAGTGGAAGTGTAAGGAGAAGTTTAATGATGCTACGAGGCGTAATCTTATGAGGAGGAAGCTATGCTTCACCTGCAAAGATCCATGGGTCCCCGACCATAGGTGCATGGGCAAGGGACAAATCCATTACATTGAGGTTGTCACAGACAATGATGAGGAGGAACAGGGCGGTCAGGCACATGACAGTGAGTCCACTAGCTCAGAGGAGGAGCCATTGCATGAGGAGCAGCCTCCAAGGAGACCACCAACACCGAGAGGGGCACAACAATGGTAAAGCCCCAACCTCACAAAGAGATTAATAGATGAGCACCAACAAAGGGAATCATAGCGACCCTTTCTAGAATCCCTAGGTATGACACCCTTAGGATTAGAGGGATTGTTCAGGGACAATAGGCCATTGCATTGGTAGATGGTGGGGAAACCCACAACTTCATTAACCTTGCGTGGGTATCTAGGTGAGCATTATAGATGGAGGAGTTTGAGGAATTTGAGGTTGCAGTAGAAAATGGCCACATGGTGGGGTGTTTGGACAGAGTTCTGGACTTGGAGGTGAAGTTAGGTAACTACACCATGAGAGATACATTCTATGTATTTGACCTAGTCGATACAGATGTGGTGTTGGGAGTCCAATGGTTGATCACCTTGGGCAATATTTCTACCAACTACCAAACTCTTGAGATGGGATTTAGAGACAGTGAGGGGAAGAAGATTGTACTGAGGGGTATGTCGATAGGGCCACCTAGGACAGTGTCGGTGAAGAGGATGGAGAGGATATTCTATCATGGGGAAGCAACATATGCATCATCTAGGAGACCAACAACTTGTTCCTTGATGGAGACTTCAACAGATTGGAAATCCCACTTGTTAGTGAAATATTCCAAGAACAAGTTCTCTTGTGAGGTATTGGAGGGGAAGGTACATGACAACAAGTACAGAGTCATGGACGACATCATATTCTACAAAGACCGAGTCTACCTAGTTCCAGGATCGGGTCTCAAGAAGAATATTTTGGCGGTAGTACATGACTCCCCACTAGCAAACCATCATGGGTTTTTCAAAACCTACAAGCAGGTCAGAGAGAGATTCTTTTGGAAGGGTCTCAAACAGGATGTGATGAGACATATTAGTGAGTGTGTAACTTGTCAGCAGAACAAATCAGAGCAGATTCTTCCAGTAGGGTTACTTCAGCCACTTCCCACTTCAGAGCAGACATGGGAAAGCTCATCCTTGGACTTCATTATAGGCCTTATGAAGGCTCAAGGTAAGGACAACATATTTGTAGGAGTCGACATATTGACCAACTTGGAGTGTTTTCTTGTGATTACTATAGACTACATCGTAGTGCAGAGGGACAATCGAGAAGGCTTGGAAGAAGGGAGAGGTCTTCCAGTAGAGGATGCTACTTAGGAGAGCGAGTAGATTTTGCAGCACTCTGGATTGGTATTGCTTGAGGACAAGCAATCTCAGGAAGGGAGGATTGTAATGTCCCTTTTCAAGTAGGATCTCCAAAGAGGAGGGTTAAGTAGTCTAAACAACCCTGTTAGACTATAGCCAGGGCCAGACAGGGGTAAACATGGTTACTAGAGGTCACTTTAGCCGAGGGTGTTATAATTCGAAAGTGACATTGAGTTAAAAGTGACTAAAAGCACTTTTAAGCCAAAGTGAGCTAAAATATATTCAACAACAAATTAGGGTTTCAGGAAGCTATAAGAGAAGGTAAAGCGACCTAATTCATGATTATGAAGAATTTGACTTGTCATTGAGGAGAGAGGCGCATATCAAAAGAGAGAGAGCTCTGTGGATTACAGGAGGAATACACCTAGTGATTGATTTCAATGTTGAGAGACACACCCTAATCATCGGGGAGATCACACAACAAATCTTCCATCGATCTTAGCAACAGTTACACAGGTTGCAGTGCAAGGGCGCACTTATTCAGGGTGAGGGCACAACTTCTAAGGAGGTTTAGTGAGTCAACTTGTCCCAATCGGGGAGAATCTAGGGATTCCCTTCCTACCAAGTTGAGAGGAGGGGAGGCACACCTATTCCCTGGTTTCCCATCAGATTTCGATGAAGAAGTCATCTTGGGTGCATTACTCAACCATTGAGGGTGTGACAGTTGAGGAGGACACATTTGGGATTCCTGAGAGATCATCAGATCAGATCTAAGGAAATCATTTCTACCCATTTTAGAGGAGTCTAGGGCGCTCTATTTGGGACCCTTATCAGGTTATTCCGACAGAGGAATCAATAGGGCACAATTTCCAATAACAGTGGGGGTGCATTTCCCTAGGGGGTCCATCTGAGATCCCTAAAGATCGTCAGAGGGTCGATCTTCAGTTGGTCAACTAACGAGAGTGTGCACGAGGTCAGGGTGCATTGTTTGAGACAGTTTCCAGGCAAATCTGAGGATTTTAGCCACCAGGGCGAACCTTCCAGACTTGCAATAGTTGTTGTATGAGTTGTCATAGTGTGCATCGGATCCTATAGATCATCCATTGATCCAACAACTTTGTTCTATTCCGGGTATCATTGTTTTAGTTTGCTTATTTTATTCTGGCTAATATCCTTTTGTCTATGATCTAGTTGAGAGATATATTTTTATTCAGTCGCATACGACATTGTAAACCGCAAAAATATCATAATATATGGTTTGCAGTCGTTTGTCTCATTTACTATTTGTATGCTCATTTATATCCTGTAAACAATTAATTATCTACACACATGCGAAAAACACCAAACATGTAGAAACCTGCAACTCAAACACATCCATAAACCCCCAGAGTATTAGGTCAGACACCAGACATATCAGATTAGCATCATTTCCTAGACTAGACAGATATGGGATATTACAACGGGAAAGGAAATTCTCTAGGAATGAGAAAGTATTCAACAACCTAAAAGACCAAATCAACAAAGTGTTTGACGAAATGCCACAACCAGAAAAAACACCTAAAATTCTAGAAAAGTAATGTTCCTGACATCTTGGCTTGGGAACATTACAACTAATCACCCATGATTTGGCTCAGGAAGTCTAACAACTTCAACTTCTTAATGCCCTTCAAAAGTTACTATACAGTTAATCAACTATCCCTTTGATAATCTGCACAGACTATTAATTTGTGGAGAATTCCATATAAAACATATGATATATAGAGACTCCACATTTATTGTTTTTCGTTTCTTTCTGTGTCTTGATGGATTCTACTTTGGTCATGTTAAAATGCATAATTTTATGTTGATCTCACCCTCATTGGTGCTTCTCTTTCTGGAGAAATTAAATGTTTCTATTGATATAGTGTGAATGTGACTTCAATTGACACTCTTTGCATGGTAGCTCTGGCTTTAGGCTGCTAAATTTTAGTCAAAGTAACTTCATGCATTATGAAAGTCTTTTTTTTTTATGTGATTTAAGACACTATACCATTTCCTTTTCAAAGCCTTCTTCAATAATTCCCTTTTCCTGCTCCATTTCCATGGATTTGATTAAGTTGAGATGTTATCGGGTTTGCTTAGAATCAAGATTCAATTATAATGATAGCTTCTAAAGCCTTAAAATTTTCTCTAAAAAAATAGCAGTATGTATGACAACTACAAGTGATTCATATTCAAGAAAGTCATGAACTGTTTATTCTTTGTACTGACTTGAAATTTGCAATTTACAACCGAAAGTGAAGTCTTGCATGTCAAAGAACATTGCGACAAACAATTCTACTCTCCACATGAAAGAAAGGTGATACCTAGAAAACAAGGTACACCTATTCAGAATGTCTCCTTGCAAAGAAAGGGGAAGGGACATTTTTATAGTGGAATTTTACTTTTTGATTTCATTTGCACTAACTTCACATATGTTATCTTTCTAGGTGGAGATGACAAATGATAGTAGACCTTATGGAGCAAACATATCACCTCTCAACCCACGAACAAAAGGTCAATTTCAACAAGAAGCTCAAATATGCCACGTGCTTCTGAGTGCAATGCATCAATGCATAGAGATTCCTTCTCAACATGAACATGTAGACAACCATGCCTATTTAAGGAAAATCCTTGGCCTTACAATTTGCAGCCTCACTTATCTTTATGCCTGAACAATATTGAGGAATACAAGTGTTGATTTCAAGGTCCTCTCTGCAGATGTTTGTACATAAAGAATTATCAATGTTTCTAGACAACCGAGAAAAGTTATGTGTAACACACTCGACCCCTGAGTATCTTTCCTAGGGATGGGGCATCAAAATTTCGCTCTCCTTAACATCTCAAATCCTATGTCTAAGGTCTTCATCCTCTTCTACTTACCCGTAGCGTTCTAATGACTGCTACCAGGCTCAAATCCAAGCTTTGGGTTACAAGTTATGGATTCCCAAAGTTTTTCGGACTTCATTGGTTGAGGACCACGTGACATCCATGTGAATCCACCTCGCGTGTATTGTCTCCAAGTTCCTTCATCCACGGTGGAAGTCCATACACTGTCCGATCCCATGACTGGACTCAATCTTCGTCTAACACACAGACGTCTAACACGCAGGCCAAAAGGAAATTCAACACTTTGACATTTCGGCACTTCGACGTTGAACGCCTCCTTACTACGCACGAGACCATCCGGAGTCCCGAACTCTTGAAATCTCATAAACTTGCTACGTGGTTCCCACCTTCGGGTCTTTTGGGTCTCTCTATAACGCTACACCCCAAATCCTCCGGAGTCCCAAAGTCCAGACTGTCGGAGTCCTGGTCACCTCACCAACCACTTTGGCTAGGCATGCACATATCGGGGGTTGACACGTAGAAGGGACAGGGGTGACACGTGTCACGTTCCAATAGGCATATAGGGACTACGAAAAAAAGAGATCAAGCTGACACATGGCACATCTATCGTGGGTCCACGTCACCTTGGTGAGGTCGACTTGCCACGTCACAACAGAATGACAGCCTTCTAACATCCCTCGAATCTCATGGTTGAGATCCAGCCACATGGATCCATAGATCCACGACTAATGTTACTTCGCGACTCTAGACTTCGAGAGTTTTGCGATGTAAAACTCCTCTTTTCTCTCAGAGTTGGTTAGCGTCGGGCTGACCACAACCTAGATCTGACAGTTAGGAAAAGTCCTGAAGCGTCCTTGAATCAACAATTCTCGTTACTTCGGGCTTCATAGATTTTCGACACACCACACCTCAAATTCCCTGGAGTGCTAAATCTCTGGACCAAAGGATCTAGCGCCACGCGTCCTCTGTATATCGATGGCTGAGAGGGATCCCGAAGGATCCTTAGATATGCGGTCCACATTACTTCGTGACTCTGGCCTTCGGGGGTTTTTGGGTTTATTTCCACTCCATTCTCCCGAAGAAGGAATTTGTCGAAGTACCGTGTGCGGGTCCCTCCTCTTGAATGATCAGATGATAGGTGGGGCTCCTGATGATCTCCCCCAAATCTACAGCTCTCCTTTACTTCGTAACTTTGACGTTCGGGGAGTTTGATGCTATGGCATCTCCATTCTCCCGAAGTGGTACTTTGCCGAAGTCGTCTCGGTGTAGATCCAATGGCTGAGGGAACCCCCAAACATTCTCGATTAGTGGCTCGTGCTACTTCACGATGGGGATTTGGATCTCGGTTTAGTTGGTAAGATAGGTTCACCTAGCCACAAGGGAAACCTCCCAATGCCAGTCAACCTTACAGGTAATTGTAACTCTCAGTTGCCTTCGACCGGTTTGTGACTATTAGGGTCGACAATACTTCGAAGTCTCGGACTTCCGGAGCTCCGAAGCCAGAAGGACTTGGCTCCCTTAGGCTTAGTATAGGGTTCCTAGATCTTGGTCACATGGGTCCTTCTAACTCTCACAAGTTAAACACAACTTCCTCATCATGAACTTGCTAATGACTTGGGCATAATATCTCGGTTGCACAATAAGGAGTCTGAAGAAGATATCCTCTTCAGACGGACAGGGCCAGATTGATGCAATACTTTCTATCTCGATCGTCCTATAGGTTTACATCCCACATGTTTACGTCCCATGACACCTCGAAGGCTAAGTTGGGGCATATAGTCAATCAATCAGAAGCATAAGTTCATAGGAAGATAAATGCATACACATAACTTGATCATTCAATACAGAAACCATTCTTAGATGTATAAATACATGAATTCATCCATTATTCCAATTCAATGCATAGATTATAAAAAAACTTATCAGAACCAGGTAACACGATGTGACTGTTGAAAGGGGTGCATGTTTCCACCCAACCATAGGCTCAGTCACTCCTAACGGATTTACCACTAGCCACTCCCGAGCTAGACCACAATGCTCTGAGAGAGAATTCTTTCTTCCAGCTCAGCAACAGTCAGGGATGGAGGTTACTCTCCTCCTCCCATAGGATCTTGGCAACGGGTTCTCTCTATACCAAGAAATGAGGCCTGCCTGAGTACTTCCTTAGTCACTCAACACCCTCGTTTATCAACTTGTATCATAACCATGCTATCCATATCCTGCGACCATAACACATTTATTTTTCGTAGTTCTTCCTCAAACTTAAGAGCTTAGTCTCTCTTCTCTTCTTCTCTTTGTAACTCTTCCCCTTCCCACCACGTCTTCCTTTATTGCCTTCCTCAGCATGATTGTGTGTGGCCCGAATTCCCAGTCCATAGTCAGGTTTGAAATCCTTTCATATGGACACTCTGCCCCATCCCCTCATTAACTCTTGAGGAGGTCTTACCACCTACCAGCCTGACTGTAATTCATCCCTGGGTCAAAGGACTGTTCTGGTCCTGAGAAATTAAATCCAACAAGGTACTCATTTGGTGGGGGTTATCTCAACCATTCATGGTTCCCCTCACCATCTCTCTCATAGCATCAATGGTCTATCTTGGCAAACCCACCTTTCAGCAGTTATGCAACACTTATCCATTTTCTATTAATAACATAAATTACATTCATTAACCTTTTATACAAAGGTTCATCAAATCAAACATTCACACATATCGAGTTTTCCATAGTCTCTTGACCAATATAGTTATATTTACAAACTGGGGGGAAACATGGGTGTTACAATCCCCTACCCCTTAAAGGAACATCATATTTGATTTTCTATCTGTCAATGTGCTATGTATATACATAAGTAAATAAAAATGGATAGGCATGTTTCATGGCATCCTCCATTTCCCACGTAGCCTCATCTGGGCCAAAGTGTTTCCATTGCACCTTGACCTGTGCAATGGTTCATTTCCTAAGTGAGGTTTCCTTCATGTCTAGTATGCATTGAGGTTTTGGCATGAATTCTCCCTCTGGCTCCCACCTGAATAATAGACCAGTCAATTATATGATTAGAATCATGTACATATTTCTTCAATAATGAAACATGGAAAACATTTTGTGCCTTCACCGTGGGAGGGAGTGCTAGCCTATAGGCTACATGTCCTGCTCTATCTATGATTTCAAAGGGTCCACAATACCGGGGTGCCAGCTTGGCACAATCTCCTGTTCTTAAGGAACTCTTCCTGGGTCTAATTCTAAGATAGACATGGTCTCCTGTCTTGAACTCTCTGGGAGTTCTCTTTCTGTCAGCGTAACTCTTTTGTCTATCCTGAGCGGTTTTTAGATTTTGCTTAATCTAAATTACTTCTTGTTACATTTCTTCCAGTATGCCGAGTCTGATTGTAATTATATCCACTGGATTACTCCAGCTGATTGGAATCTTGCATTGTCTACCATAGAGGGTTTCAAAAGGGTTCATCTTCAATGACTCTTGATAACCGTTGTTGTAGGCAAACTCTACCAATGGCAGGTAGTCTTCCCACTTGTTAGGTTGATGCATTACATGAATCCTTAACATGTCTTCTAATATTTGCTTCACTCTTTGTGGGTCCATCCATTTGAGGGTGGTAGGTTGTGCTAAACAACAATTTAATCTCAAAACCAACCGTTAAGGATTTCCAAAAGCTTGAAGTAAATTTTGTGTCTCTGTTAGATATAATATCCCTAGGCATGCCATGCAATCTAAATATCTCCTTCATGAAGATGTTGACAATATCTATTGCCTTGCAAGTTGACTTGACAGGAATGAAGTGAACAGACTTGCTCAATTTGTCCACCACTACCATGATGGCATCATTTTGCTTGGCCGATTTTGGTAATCCGGTAATGAAATCCATGGAGATGGTTTCCCATTTCCATTTTGAAATTGGTAGAGGTTGTAACAACCCTATTGGATGCTGATGTTCTGCCTTAAGTTGTTGGTATTCTATACACTTAGCTAGATATTCAGCTATGTCCCTTTTCAATCCAGGCCAATAGAATTGTTTCCTAGTGGTCGTGATCATTTTCTGATAACCTGGATGACCAGTATATTGTCTCTTGTGTAGTTCATCCATTATCAACCTCTTCAAGTCGTCAACTTGGAATATACAATTTGTTTCTGTAAGTCAACAGGCCTTCATCAAGCATCCGATACCCTTCATACTTTAGCCTTGTGGGCTCTTTCTTTAGGTATGATGTCATGGTCTTGAAAAATGCATCTGTTTCTTGTGCATTCCTGACTCTCTCCCTGAAATCTGTTTCACAGGTGTTTACCGCTGCCAGGTGAATCATTTTCACACTTTTGCTAAGGGCATTGACCACCCTATTTTCCTTTCCTTTGATGTGTTTGATTTCGAAATTAAACTCACTAAGGAGAACCATCCACCTAGCTTGTCTAACATTGAGCTTTGGTTGATCAAATAAGTGCCTCAAACCACAATGGTCTATCATAAGTACAAATCTCCTACCCAGGAGGTAATGCCTCCACATTTTTAAAGCATGCACTATGGCAACCAACTCTAGATCATGGGTCACATAATTGATTTCACGCTCATTCAATTTTCTGGATTAGTGGAAAATTACATGTCCTTCTTGCATAATGACTCCTCCGAGTCCTTCCTTACATGCATCTGTACACATGAGGAAGTCATTATCAGGGTCTGCAATCTTCAACATAGGTGCATGGGTTAGAAGGTATTTCAATTCTTGAAATCTTTCTTCACATTCAGATGTCCAAGTTAATTTAACCCCCTTTTTCTGAATGGCAGTGATTGGACAACCAATCTTTGAAAATCCTTTTATGAACCTTCTATAGTATCCTTCTAAGCCAATAAAGGACCTAATATTAGATACATGCTTTGGGGTAGGCCATTCCATGATAGATCTGATCTTGTTAGGGTCTACTGCCACTCCTTTTTCAGAAATAACATGGCCTAAGTAATGGACTTGCTTCTGGAAAAAGTCACACTTGCTAAACTTAGCGTAGAGTTGATGCTCTCTTAGTACTTGAAGCACTAATTTAAGATGTTCCTCATGATCCTCTCTATTCTTGGATTAGAGTAGGATATCATCAATAAAAACCAATACAAATCTGTCTAGGAATTTGCTGAGTACATTATTTATCAAGCACATAAAAGTGGCGGGGGCATTGGTTAATCCAAATGGCACCACTACAAATTCATAATGACCATATCTTGTTCTGAAGGCGGTTTGGTGGATGTCTTCATCCTTGATTCGGACTTGATAGTATCCAGACCTTATGTCAATCTTTGAGAAAATGGAATCACCCCTTAATTGGTCAAACAAGTCATCGATTCTTGGTAAGAGATACTTGTACTTTATGGTTGTCTTATTGAGTTGTCTATAGTCTATGCACAGTCGGAGTGCGTCATGTTTATTTTTCACAAACAAGATGGGTGCTCCCCATGGAGACACATTAAGTCGGATGTAGCCTTTGTCCATCATCTTCTTTAGTTGTAGCTTGAGCTCAACTAGCTCTAGTGTACTCATCCAATAGGGCGTTCTAGACACTGGCACTACCCCTGGTGCAAGTTCTATGGAGAAGTCAATGTCTCTCCTCAGAGGTAGACCCTGTACCTCTTCCGGAAACACGTCTTTATACTCTCTTAATATGGGGTGGTCATCTAGGTTTGGTTTGTCATCCTCAATAGATTCCAACACATGTATTGCATATAGAGGATATCCCTTCCTACAATAATTTTTCATTTGAAGGGTTGATATTCGTCTCACTGAAACATGCCTCTGAATCCTTTGGAGGGTTATTTTTCTTCCTTCTTCATTTTCACATTACCAAGTCTTATGGTAACAATCCAACTTGGTTTTATAAGTGGCTAACCAATCCATACCAACCAATAGGTCATAAGATCCTAGGGGAAGTATGTTAAGGGTTTCTTGGGTGGGCAATCCATCCATAATGAATTGGCAAGATGGTATGACCTCTGCTACTTTTCTTTTGGTTCTAGTGGCTAGTTGTACCAACCATGGCTTAACATGTCTAACTGGTTGCAATTTACACTTATCAACAGTCTGAGGGGCCACATAACTCAAATTAGAACCAGGGTCAATTAAAATAGAAACTAGATGGTTGGCGATCATACCTTCCATCTCCACCACTGAGGCTTGCTTGTCGGCTTGGTTATTATCCAAGGTTACATAAATCCGTGGCATGCTCCTAGCCACATCATTGATTGTGCTAGCTTCTTGGATATTGTAGACTCTCCTATTGTTTTGTTGTCTGTGTCGACAATCCCTCAAAATATGTTCTTCTCCACAACCCCAACATTTCAAGGGTTCTTTATTTGGGTTATCAGTCTTTCTTGGGGTTGCTCCAAAAGGTTTATTTCCACTTCAGGATTTAAATTTTGCTGTTGCACACTTCTAGTAGGAAGGCTCATCCTAGAACTCTTCCCATATTTCTTAAATATTGAGGATTTAAACCCCTTCTTCTTGAATCCAAAACTACTTTTCTTCTTCCAGTCCTTGTGAGGTTCTGTTTGAATCCCAAACTGTTCATAACAATACCTTGCCTTCCAGATAGTGTCTTCTAAGGTCTTTGGTTTTTCAAACTCAATCATGTCCCTATAGGTCTGAGGTAACCCACTAATAAATCACTGCACTTTTACCTTTTCATCCTTTATGTAGGGTACATACCTTAGCAGCTCAAGGAATTTAGTGACATATTCCTCTATGGTGAGTTGTCCTAGCCTGAGTTCATAGAACTCCTTAGTCTTCCCATCAAATTATTTCTCTGACATATACTTCTTCTTGAAGTGTTTCTCAAACTATTTCCATGACAAGTCCTCATGGATTCCTTTCACATTCCTAAGGTCTTCCCACCAAATGGAAGCCTTTCCATTCAGGTTGAAGATAACTATTTGAGGCTTCAAGTTTTCAGAGTAGTCATCGACTCTGAAGTACTTCTTTAAACCAAACAGCCAAGCTTTTGCCTCTTCCCCTTTCTCAATCTCTCCATTGAAAGAGGGTGGTTTGGATTTCTTGAACTCTTTAGGATCATGACTTTTAGAATGCTTTTGCTTCTTTCCTTTCCTTTGAGAATGCAAACTAGGTTTTCTACTAGAAGATCCCTCGAAGTTGCTAGTTTCCTCTCCAGAGGACTCTCTTGATGAGTGTCTCCTGCCTCCAGGTTGGACCTTCCTTGAGGTACTCCTCTTAGTGTGGCCACTTATGGGACCACATTTTTGTATCTTAGGTGGGCTTTGACTTATCTTCGTATGTCGTCGGTCCACCTGATTGGTTGTGGGTCCATGTTGTAGTTGCCTCTGTATATCAGATAAGCTCTGCAACAAGACTGCATTAATTTCCGTTTGTTTTTCTTACTTCTTTATCAACCTTTCGTTGTCGGCCTTGCAACTCTGTAATTCGGCCATGAGGCTCCTTACAGTTTCAGCCAGATTCGAAGGGGTTTACACCACCCTCCTTTCGTCAAATTTTTCGTCTCTATTGTGGGAGCCATCCCCTACTTCATGGAGCGTCACCATCCTTTATACTTGTAGTTTTCCCGATATTTACTGAGTGCTTGAGTGCTGACAAAACACTTACTGTTATCCAACAGTCTATTAGTTTATGAACAACACAGAGTTCATATTTCTTAAATACACACACAATAGAAAGTTCCATTCTTTTCTTCAATAACAGTTTAATCAGACTCTTTAGGAAAGAGGTAAGATAGGGTGTCACCCTTAAAAGTCCTTTAAATATGGTTTTTACGCAACTGGTTCATGAGCCCAAGTAGGCCAAGTGCTGTAACCGTGCTCTAATACCAATTTGTAACACACCCGACCCCTGAGTATCTTTCCTAGGGATGGGGCATCAAAATTTTCCTCTCCTTAACATCTCAAATCCTCTGTCTGAGGTCTTCATCCTCTTCTACTTACCCATAGCATTCTAATAACAGCTACCAGGCTCAAATACGAGCTTTGGGTTGTAAGTTATGGCTTCCCAAAGTTA
Source organism: Picea glauca (assembly GCA_000966675.3). NCBI lineage: Eukaryota > Viridiplantae > Streptophyta > Pinopsida > Pinales > Pinaceae > Picea > Picea glauca. Next base: position 27,904 of record JZKD02S1948699.1, on the reverse strand, counting down.
TTCGGTCGTTCATTGGTTGAGGGCCACATAACGTCCACTTGAATCCACCTCACGCGTATTGTCTCCAAGTTCCTTCATCCATGGTGGAAGTCCATCCACCGTTCGATCCTACGAATGGACTCAATATTCGTTTAACACACAAGCGTCTAACATGCAGGCCATAAAGAAATTCGACACTTTGGCGTTGAACGCCTCCTTACTCTCTATGCACGAGACCTTCCAGAGTCCCGAACTCTCGAAGTCCCGTACACTTGCCACATGGTTCCTACCTTTGGGTCTTTTGGGTCTCTCTATAACGCTACACCCCAAATCCTCCGGAGTCTCGGAGTCCCGGTCACTTCACCAACCACTTTGGCTAGGAGGGCACGCACTAGGGGCTGACACGTAGAAGGGCCAGGGGTGACACGTGTCACATTCCAATAGGCATATAGGGTCTATGAAAAACATAGATTGAGATGACACATGTTACATCAATCATGGTTCCACGTCACCCTGGTGATGTTGGCTTTCCACGTCACACCATACTAACAGACTTCTAACATCCCTCGAATCTCACAGTCAAGATCCGACCACATGGATCCATAGATCCACGGCTAAGGTTACTTCGTGACTCCGACCTTAGAGAGTTTTGCGATATAAAACTCCTCTTTTCTCCCGAATTTGGTCAACGTCGGTTTGACCACAACCTAGATCTGACGGTTAGGAAAAGTCACGAAGCATCCTCGAATCGACGACTCTCATTACTTTGGGCTTCAGATCTTTTCGACACACCACACCTCAAATTCCTCGGAGTGCCCAGTCTTCAGACTAAAGGATCTAGCACCACACGTCCCTTGTATATCGACGACTAAGAGGGATCCCGAAGGATCCTTAGATCCACAGTCCACATTACTTCGCGTCTCTGGCCTTTGGGGGTTTTGGGCTTTACTAGCACTCCATTCTCCCAAAGCAGGACTTCGTCAAAGTACCGTGTGCGGGTCCCTCCTCCTGAATGATCTGACGATAGGCGGGGCTCCTAACGATCTCCCCCAAATCTATGACTCTCCTTTACTTTTAAACTTCGGTGTTCGGGGAGTTTGATGCTATGGCATCTCCATTTTCTCGAAGTGGTTCTCTGCCGAAGTCGTCTCAGTGTAGATCCAACAACTGAGGGAACCCACGAACATTCTCGAATGGTGGCTCACGCTACTTCGCGATGGGGAGTTGGATCCCGGTTTAGTCGGTAAGATAGGTTCATCTAGCCATAAGGGAAATCGCCCAACACCGGTCAACCTTACGGGTAACTTTAACTCTCGATCACCTTCGGCTGGTTTGTGACTATTAGGGCAGACAATACTTCGAAGTCCCAGACTTCTGGAGCTCTAAAGCCATAAGGACTTGGCTCCCTTAGGCTTAGCATAGGGTTCCTAGATCTTGGTCACATGGGTTCTTCTAACTCTCGAGAGTTAAACACAACTTCCTCATCATGAACTTGCTAAGGACTTGGGCATAATATCTCGGTCGTACAACAAGGGTATGAAGAAGATATCCTCTTCAGATGGACAGGGCCAGATTGATGCAATACTTTCTATCTCGGTCGTCCTATAGGTTTATGTCCCATGACACCTCGAAGGCTAAGTTGGGGGATATAGACGATCAATCAGAAGCATAAGTTCACAAGAATATAAATGCATACACATAACTTGATCATTCAATACAAAAACCATTCTTAGATGTATCAATACATGCATTCATCCATTATTCCAATTCAATGCATAGAGTATAAAAACACTTATCAGAACCAGGTAACATGATGTGACTACTGAAAGGGGTGCCCGTTTCCACCCAACCATAGGCTCAGTCACTCCTAACGGATTTTCCACTGGCCACCCTCGAGCTAGACCACGATGCTCTGAGAGAGAATTTTTTCTTTCGACTCAGCAACAGTCAGGGACGGAGGTTACTCTCCTCCTCCCACAAGATATTGGCAATGGGTTCTCTCTATACCAAGCAAGGAGGCCTGCCTAAGTAATTCCTTAGTCACCCAACACCCTTGTTTATCAGCTTGTTTGATAAACCTGCTAGCCATATCCTGCAACCATAACACATTCATTTTTCTCATTTCTTCCTCGAACTTGCGAGCTTACTCTCTCTTATTTTCTTCTCTTCGTAGCTCTTCCTCTGCCCACCACGCCTTCCTTTCTTGCCTTCATCAACAAGATTGTGTGTGGCCCGAATTTCCAGTCTTTGGTCAGGTCTGAAAGCCTTTTAGATGGGCACTCTACCCCATCCCCTAATTAACTCTTGAGGAGGTCTTCCCACCTACCAGCCTGACTGTAATTCATCCCTGGGTCAGAGGATTGTTCTAGTCCTGAGCAATTAAATATAACAAGGTACTGGTTTGGTGGGGGTTATCTCAACCATTCATGGTTCCCCTCACCATCTCTCTCATAGCATATGTGGTCTATCTTGGCAAACCCCCCTTTCAACAATTATGCAACACTTATCCATTTTCTATTAATAACAGAAATTACATTCATTGACCTTTTATACAAAGGTTCATCAAATCAAACATTCACACATTTCGATTTTTCCACGGTCTCTTGGCCAATATAGTTATATTTACAAACTGGGGGGAAACATGGGTGTTACATTATGGTACCTATCTTTTAAGCTACTCAACATGTGATTCACAATTCCTCTGGATGCATAAGATCTAGTTCAACTTCCAGAGTCCATCAAAGCAAGGTAGGATGAAGGCTTGTGATACAGACATTGGGAGTTGGCAGGGCTTGACTCAGAGTATTGATCACCAAATTGCATGGGACCTCCTAGGGCACAGTGAGAATGTGGGTGCCCACTGCCTAATAAGCACTAGGTTATGTTTGAACCCTGAACTTCACCAAGTCAAAATAAAAAGGTTTTATTCTTTTCAAAATGAGCTCGATACAAATTTGGTTATTTTTATACAAATGACAAAAAGAGAGAATTTTAAATCTGCCCTATTTGTATAAGTTCCATATTCATGTTTTGATTTGGACCCTTTTAGAGAAAAGTTACAAGAAATCAAATGGTGTCAATTATTTTTTGGAAGCAATCAAATTATTACTGACATGTTTTTTATTGTATTTTGTAGATAATATTTTTACAAGCGATCTCACATTTACTGTTATCTTGTTGGCCTCTGAAGTTCAAAGTAGGGTGCTACTCTTACTGTATTTAATGTAATATCATAGCTCTGTCTTCTTTATATTYGGTTATTTTWATACAAATGACAAAAAAAGAGAATTGTAAATCCACCCTATTTGTATAGGTGCCATATTCATGTTTTGATTTGGACCCTTTYAGAGAAAMGCTRCAAKAAATCAAATGGTGTCAATTATTWTTTGGAAGCAATCAAATTATTRYTGACATGTTTTTTACTGTATTTTGTGGATAATATTTTTACAARCGATCTCACATTTACTGTTATCTTGTTGGCCTCTGAAGTTCAAAGTAGGGTGCTACTCTTACTGTATTTAATGTAATATAATAGCTATGTCTTCTTTATATTCATTCAGTTCAATTTCGAGTCTTTTGTTGTTCTTATTCTTTTCTATTTAGAAGAAAAATTACTAAAAACACACCATATGAAAAAATATTAGGCTATTTTCAAAAAGATAATGTTTCAGTGTCAAATGTAGTGGCTTAGTTTACTATAGAAGATTATTATTTTCTATATAGGGAATTGCAATAAAAAATGAATTATTTTTGTACCTTGTCGCTCACAAATTGAAGCGAGTCCAACCAATTTAAGATGAAAATTCTTGATCAATGCCAATGACATGTCATTTTTTCTTAAGCTTCTCTTCTAATAATGCTAGCTCCCTGCACCATAATACCTTGGTTTTGACTCTCATAATGTATTGGACCAGATTATGTGTAAATTGTAGAAGTGTGGTTTTAATGATGGGGGTCGAGCTATGTGAGATTAAATAAACAACCCCGTGGTGTAAATATGTTTGCATGGATTCCTATTGCAGAGATCAAGAGCAAGGCTATACTAGTGAATGGATAGGTGTATAATTGATCCACAAGTTTGAGATAGTTCAAAGTTGGTGCTAAAGAAAGTCAACCTATTCTTATCCAAGTTTCTCGGGGTAAGATATTAACTTGAGATCCAAAATCAACATCCACTTGTTTGATCAATACTTTATTGATTTATACATCAACTCATGGATCATAATATTTATGCTTATATGAGAGTTGTCTGACATCCTTTGATGGCCTTTGTCCTTCTTTGTATTCTTTTAGTATATTTAGTAGTTCTAGCAATCGACCGACTAACTGGTTTTCTTGTAATAGTTGTAGGAATTCTTGTATAATATCTTCATTATGTATTCCAGTGTTTTCCTTAAAGAATATGATAGATTCTTTCACAATTTTTTCTTCTTTATCGGGATTTGGAAAGAAACTATCCTTCCTTCTCCATTGGTCATGTAAGGTGGTATTGTTAATATCTCGTCCTACGCCAGATCTTGTGATGATATTTAAATTATTTGAATTCAACACTTCTTGTTTCGATACTGCATGTAGAAGATTTACATTTTTTCTCGTCATAATTTTGTCGAGTATTATTGGGAACTCTTCTAATGAGTGGTCACTGACATCGCACACATTGCATAATTTCAAGTCGATTCTATGTTTCATTGGGAAATCTAAACTGATGTGGTCATCTTTCCAGCAATTGTAGCAGTATGGTCATCCTCAACCTCAACCTCGACCACCAAATCAACCACGGCCTCCTTGACCTAGACCTCGACCTTAGTAGTCATCTCTTCAAGCAGAAATGTTAGCTTGGTTGGTGGCTTCTGTGTAATAGATTGTTTGTACACTGGGTTGATTTCGTGCATTGAAATGACATTATGATGGAAGCTTCGTAGATATGGAACCACTTAGTGTTTTTCAAATTATGTGGACAATATTGTACATTATGATCAATCACACACTCACATATGCTACAATATTTTTGTTCTTGTACTCTGTGTGCATTTTTTGTTGTTGGTGGTTGATTGCTAAGGTTACACGTTTCCTCCACATGTCCTTCTTCACAGCATGAAGTGCACCAAAGTTCATCTCTCCTTATGGACAAATTCTTTATTGTTTGTTGTAAGTTTTCTATTTTTTCTTCAAGTCTTTCAGTCGATGAACTAGTCGATGGGTCATCCTCATCCGACTCGATGAACCATGATTTTTGTAATGCATCTTTGCAGGTGGTTATTTCATACAAGCATAATGGTGAGTGGATCTATTACAATAAACTAGTTACATACCACTGAACTAGAAATATTTGGTTGAATGTTGTCCAAATTTGGCTCAATAGATCTTTGAATCTTTTATCATACTCACGTATCAACCCGCCTGGTCATTGTTTTATTTATTTTAAATTTTGTGCATCCAAGTGTGTGACATATTGGACTTTGAAAAACGTTAGAAAAACTATCTTTTATGTCTGAATTTTTTCGGTTTTTATTTTTTGTTAAGTTCATAAACCATGTCAGGGCACAGTTTTATAGGGCATCTTCGAATTGTGCCATCTGTTTATCTTCATCTGTGATGTCTACGGTATCTCATAATTTTTCGCACATGAACCAGTGTATTTTTGGGTCCTCATCTCCCTCATATAGGGGGATGTGGTCGAATCCCATTTTTATTGTCTTTTTAGAGGTACTCACTTTCTGTGGTGTTTGAGTTACCACAATTTTTGACTAAGTTGTCGAATCCTTGGTCAATTTTTCTTGTGTCACTATTTTTGTTGTTAGATCTCTTAATGGGTGGTACTCAAGGAATAAGTTTTTCTTATTGAGTACATAAAGTATCTCTTCGGTTTCAGAACTTTGATTTTTATACTCGACTAAACATTGCTCCAATAGTCCTGTCGGTTCACGACTATAACTTGTTTATTCTCTTGATAATAAATTTGGCAAGGGAGTCGAGTCAGTGAGATCCTTAATTTGGATGAGCATGTTGTCGGCTTCATTTTTTCTAGCTCAACAATGAGCGCATCTCGTAGGTTTCCATGCTTGTTGGTTCTATACCATAATCTTGCATATTGGTCATCGATCTAAATTCTTTATTGGAGAAATTATTTTATTCGCAGGCTAGTTTCTGGCACAAGAGAAGTGTGTATCGTTGGTCCCAACTCTTCATAATCCATGCTTTCAGGTTTGTCTTTCGGTTGATAGGAATTCAATCTAGCCTCTATAAACTCTACATCACTACTTCTATTGGGGGTCATCGTAGCGGTTGTTATTGCTAGATCTGGTCAATTTGTTTCAGACTCAGAATGCTCACACTCTTTGTCAGGCTTACCCTCCTCGATGATTTTTCTATTTGACTTTTGACTATTCCATAGGTTGCAAATTTCTTCCCTTTTCTTTTTCCTTTTATCTCGCTTTGATCTCTGGATGTCAGTGGATTTCTTATGTTCTTCCTTTCCTCTCGATAGCATTTATGCTTCAATAATCATAAATTTTGGTATGCTTTCCTTGTGGTATCTCACAAATTCAACTGACCCCCCATCACCACCCTGACTTACTTGAAGTTGATATTACTGGTCATGTTCATTTATTCAAAAAGTAATCCCAGGCTTGTCTTGTGTCTTTGCACTTTGTGTCAATAAATCCTTCCCACTCTTCGTCCCTCTCTTGATAGTTACTATTTGGTAACGATGTTCCTAGTTGAGGTCGGTATTCAACAATGTCACCGACTCCCTTGTTGAGGAGGAATATATGAAGCAGTGTCGAAACAATACAGAAGAATCCTTCATGCAATTCAGTGTAATTTTTTTTTTTATTCTATCAAGAGATGTTCAATCTTCGACAGCTTTCTCTGAGATATTGTCTTCTTAAAATATCACAAACCAGTCGTGAAAATTCATTCATCCTCCGTTCGTAAGGTTTAGGCCTAGTTTCTTGTCGGTTGTCAAACTACGCATTACTCGACTTGTTGATGTACTGAAATAACACTTCAGGGAGGACTTCTAAAAATGTTTCGTGGATTTCTGAGAAGAATCTTTCGCTTGCTTCTGCGAGTGAAAGATTGTTTCTTCTGGCATAATTCTTGATGTAATTCTCATTCTTTCGCTCCCACCATTCACGTGTGTCTTGAAGAGTTAACATTTATGTATAATTCTTCATGCCCAGGTCCAGAACTACCGACAATGGAACCAATGTTGTAATCTAAGGGAAACTAGGGAGAGTTACCAGTAGTCCTTACATAAACAACATAGAAGATACACACACACACACATATATATAGACAATGACATACACAAGTAGTGAGAGCCCAAGGATCTATATTTATTAAAGTATATAGTAATGCAGTACAATCTATACAATCTCTTGCATAGAGATATCAAAGTTTGCATGTGCTTGTCTATTTATATTCCTATATGTCTAGTTACCAGGCAATTGTAACTATTTAACTGCCTGGGTCGGTCGGTTAGTAGATACTTTGACCGACTTACATTTTCGACTACAACAATCGACCAACTATCTCTTAGTCTATTGTCGGGTCTAGTCTTCGACTAGCCCATACAATAATACTTCAAATGGGTGTTTCTTCATCTCATTTCTTTTATGGGTCTTAGAGAAAAAAATTCTATTATGCTATAATTTTTACTTTTGCAAAACTTTGTTAACAAGTATGACTAGGGGTAAGACCTTTTTTGAAGTATTTTGTGCACTTGAAATATGTAATTTTCATGTTATATATGAATAAATATTAATTTTTTTAATGTGAAAAAAAGATGATTTTTCCTCAAGAAAAGAAGTTTTACTTGTATATATAAATAAATATGATACTTTATTAAATGCGATACTTTATTAAATATGATACTTTATTACCAATTAGATAGCCCGAGTCATTTCATTCTTTATACCTATTTATATGTAATAACATGATTAATTTTAATGAAATGATATAAAACCATGATTAGTTTATCTCATAAATGTAAGAAATTAAATTGCACACAATGTGGAAAGATAAATAAAAAACAAACTTCATCAAGATTATTGTAATTCATCCTATAAAACTTATTTATAAGACCACAAAGGTGTGGGGGTGCAACCACTTAATTTATAACATCAATATTAATATTACATTCCACAAAGTGTGTGGGGCTGTAGCCACTTAATTTCTCACATCAATATTAATATTACATTGCATGGGTTACATATCCAACATATATTAACATCAATATTGACAACTCCTACATGAAGGAGCATGATATTGGTTCACTTTCATAGCATAATGGTGTAAATTTTCTCAGTTAATGGTGTAAATCATAGCATAATGGTGTAAATTATCTCATTTTATGGTCGATACCTATATGGTAATTTATATAATGGTTTTACAAAGATAAATGTTAATGAGGTTATGATAGAGTTCATATTCATCAACCTAATACAATATTCCAAATTTAGTGCATTGTTATGTAAAATGTTAATGAATCTCATTTCCATTTTATGGTCGATACCTATATTGTAATTGGTAATTTATATAAAGGCTTTACAAAATAAATTTTAATGAAATTATGATATTCATGAACCTAATACAATATTCCAAATTTAATGTATTGTTATGTAAAAGGATTTACAAAGATAAATGTTAATGAGATTATGATATTCATGAACCTAATACAATATCCCAAATTTAGTGCATTGTTATGTAAAAAGTAGATGAATCTCATTTCCACTTTATAGAGTAACTAGCTTTTTAAATGCCATCATATAACAATTAAAAAGTTTTCAGATTAGTTATTATTTTTTTTCAAGGAAAACAAATCACTTTTAGGTAAAACGTTTTAGGAAACTATTTTTAATTAGTTGTTCATGTTTAAATTTTGTATCTATTATTTAGAAAAATTTTAACATTAAAATGTAATAATAACAATTACTTATTTTTGAAGTAAAAAAGAAAGAAAATTTAAAGCTC
>JZKD02S1948688.1:38688-60440 GCA_000966675.3 Picea glauca | reverse complement strand
TTTTTTTTTTTAATATTTTTTTTCTTCATTTAAAAACAAAATTTGCAAATATTTTCTCCTTTCTCTTTATTTATTTTTTAATGTAAATTTAAAAAAAAAATTACAATTTTTTTATTTTCAGGTGACCATTTAGGATCCAATTTTGGGTTTTTTATTCACATAGGATCTGGTGTCAAGGCCATAGTTTCAATTAGGTTGTAATTAGCTATAATTTTAACGTTTAGAATTTTTTTATTTTATTTTAGGTAGTGTCACTTTTTTATTTAGGTGTTGATTTTAAGGTTTTTCTGAGCTACTATATGAGTTTTGAAGGCCATGCTTGAAAAATGTTGTAATTTTGACCCTGTTAGAAAAATTGGTGCTACCGGTAGCACCTGTTTTTGATTTAAGGGTTGGTTTTCATGTTATTTATGCAAAAATATGTTTTTTAAGGGCCAAAGTTCTCGTTTTGAGGTCACAATTCTCGTTAAGTCGGTAACTTTGTTTGAGTTGGGATAACCCAATGGACTGCGTAGTGGTTGGGACAGATCTGCTCCGAGAAATGGAAGAGCAGATGGTAAATATAAGACATAATTTAAAGGCTTCCCAAGATAGGCCGAAAACATGCATAGATAAAGACATAACCCATAGGGAGTTTAAAGTGGGTGATCATGTGTTCTTGAAAGTAAAAGAAAGACACAATTCCTTGAAGTTGGGAAATTGTTCTAAGCTCGAAAGACGCTACCGTGGGCCATTTGAAATCCTATAGAGAATTTCTATGTTTCATATATCCTTGCTTTGCCTACATCCTTGTGTATTCATAATGTTTTCCATTTATCTTTGCTCAAAAAGTATGTACTTGATGCTAATTATGTCATTGATTGAAATGTGATTTAGGTTGAGCCGGAAGGTTATATTCGAGTGCGACCGATTTTATATGTGCGCAGTAGTAATCATGTGTTTAGAGTGGTTACACATGCAATATATTTGTGTGTTCAGAATGATTGCGCACGCAATTGTATTATGTGTTAAATTCCATTGTTATATCTAGTGTCCGAAGAGGAAAAATTCGTGTGGCGCGATCCATCTTGAGATCGTGCATGTTACCTTACTTGATTATGCGAAGATTAATGTTATAGTGTAGAATTTATGCACTTTTTTGGAATGACATTGCTCAAAAATAAGATGGAGATGTCATAGATTGGTATCCCAACTAGGAGGATGGGTATGTTACATTTTGGTATCAGAGCACAATACCCAACTAGGAGCATGGGTATGTGACATATTGGTATCAGAGCGTGGTACCTAGATAGGAGGCTGGGCACGTGACATATTGGTATAAGAGAACGGTACCCAACTAGGAGGATGGGTACGTGACAAATTGGTATTAGAACGCTATACCCAGCTAGGAGGCTGGGTATGTTAGATACCTCTTGAATTGTATTGTATCCCAAATTGAATTGTACCCCGGATATACTAAATTATCTTTTTTGTTGCTTTCCAATGACTCTCATGGGGTGTTTGCATGTACCGAGCAACAATACCAACAACAAAGGAAATATCATGATGGGTATGAGTCAAATATAAGAGGCTACCAACTAACTTATGGTACAAAGTGACATTTACTTCGGGTGTGGTACAAGTGGTAAAATGTTTGACTCCAGAATGGAAGGGAGATGAGGTTAGCTTACAATATTCTATGTGAAATTGAGAAAGAAGGTCACATGCATACTTAGACTAGGAAAGGAAAATTCCTTCATTGGTTCACAATACTTGGAGGCCCATGAAATAATGCAAATAACCTAAGTTTGTCCTTTCAAATTTTTTCTTAAGATTGGTTTTCAAATAGTTTAAGAGTTTGGTGTGTCTACCAATGAGGATAAGGTGAGTCAACATAAAGAACACGTATTATGAGATGGTTTCCTACTTTCTTGGTATAAACATTGGGGTTAGAATGACATCTAGAAAAATCAGTGTAAAGAAGAAAAATACCCATTTTCACATACCGAGCCCAAGGACCTTTGGTTAAGACCATAGAGATATTTCTTAAGGTGAAAAACAATGCTGGAGTCATTATGAACATAGCCAGGGGGTTGTTTCATGTAAATTTCTTTTTGCAAATCCCCATGCAAGAAGACATATTTAACATCCATCTGAAGGACCTCTCATTTATGTGAGGTGGTAAGGGATAGAACAAGGTGGATGGAATTCATTTAGGCTACAGGGGAAAGTGTTTCATTATAGTCAATTATTTCAATTTGAGAAATATTTTTAGCAACTAATTGAACCTTCTGTCTTTCAACACTTCCATTTGATGCATACTTAGTTCTATACACCCATTTGCATCTTACAACTTTTCTTATTTTCAGAAGAGGTACCAGATCCCAAGTATCGTTTTTCATTAAGGAACATTATTCTTCATTCATTAGACTTGTGTCCTAATATGGATGGCCATAACCTTTTGCAAATGTTTTTGGATAATGATCTTTAAAACTTGAGAAAAAAAAAGAGGCTCATTAGAACTATGAATGTATACGATGTTGATATGTAGGATCATTGACAATATCACCAACTACTTTTCGTGTTGCACTGATCCATGTCAGAAGAAGTGGTGTTGGTGCAGGTTCATGTTCAATGGATCCAACTAGAAGAAGGTAAGTAGGTGGAGGTGGATTTTCATCCTCACTGCCATCATCTATCACCGTTATCATTTGAAGAAGAGACTAGAATAAGATCCCTATCATAAAAGTTGGGAAGAAAATATGGCACAAAGGCCGAAGATGGCTTGCAGGTATGAGATCCCAAGTATTGTTTTTCTTTAAATAACAATATTCTTCATTCATTCTTGTGTCCCAATCTGGATGGCCATAACCTTTTGCAAATGTTTTTGGATAATGAGTCTCTGAAGCTTGAGCCAAAAAAGAGAGGCTCATTGGAACTATGAATGCATATGATGCTAATATGTAGGATCATTGATAAGATCACCAACTACTTTTCATGTTGCAAGGATCAATGTGGGAAGCAGTGGTGTTGGTGTAGGTTCATGTTCAATGGATCCAACTAGAAGAAGGTAAGCAGGTGGAGGTGTATTTTCATCCTCACCGTCGTCATCTATCACTTCCATCATTTGAAGGAGAGACTAGAATAAGATTTCTAATATAAAAGTTGGGAAGAAAAGATGGCACAGAGGCCGAAGATGTATTGCAGGTTGAAAATCAAACAAACACCAAATTAGGCTCCCATGTCGAGAGTTTTTCTTCAAAATTAACATCTCTTATCATAACAATTTTATTGGAACAAGGTTGAAGAAGTTTATAACCTTTGACATCTTCAAAATATCCAATAAAAATACACTTTTCACTTTTAGGATGTAATGCTTTTCTTTGGTCACCAGGAATGTGAGCCCATGCTTTACTACCAAACATATAGAAGTGGCTTACATCTAGTTTAATTTCACTTCATGCTTCTTCTGATAGTATATTTTTTAAAGGCTTCATGGGAGTGCTATTTACTATGAAATTTGCACAATTAATGGTTTTGGCCCTAAATTGAAGACTTAATCTCTTAGATTGGTTCACATGATTTTCCATTTATTATAACGTGCGATTCTTTCTCTGACCAACACCATTTTGTTGTGGTGTATTTGGAACTATATGTTGCATTTGAATGTCCTGTGTAGTGTAGTAAGTTGTAAAATTGTTGTTAACATATTTGTTTTCATTATCTGTTCTTAATCTTTGTGGTTGAGGTCTAGATTTTCTACAAGGGCCCTATAGACCACAAACATGTCAAAATTTCACTCTCAAGTTTTAAGAAACAAACCCAAGTTCATTTGGAGAAGTTATCAATGAAATTTAAGAAGTATTTGAACCTAGAGAAAGAAGTAGAAGGAAACATACCACACAAATCACTATGAACAAGTTGCAAGGGGGACGAAGCATGCTAAGAGGAACGTTTTTCAAAACTGTCACAATGATGTTTGTCAATAGAACAATGTTTGTCAATAGAACAACTATCATAAACCCCATCTCTGCAAGAAGCAAGAGGAAGACTAGTCACCATATTTTGAATACATAGTTGCTGCAATGAACAATAGTTTAGATGACCAAATCACTCATGCCAAAGTTTGTTCAAGTTATCACCGTGAGTAATAAAAATTGATGGAAAATATGATAAATCAAAGTTGTCAAATTTGTACAACCCAGTATTATCATTAACAATTCCAGTTGCTAGGGCATGCTTAAGATTTTTAAATCTTTGATTACAACTTGGTAGTGTGAAAAATCTACTATTATACCTTCACTTGAATTAGTGATTTGATATACTGATCAAATATTGCAGAAGAGACTTGGAACATAATACATCATTAAAATGGTTATCATCTAGTTGAACTATTCTAATCCCTATAACACTAAGATATCTATCATCACCATTAAATATTTGTTTGGTGTTACATTCATTAAGAGTAGAAAAACAACTTTATCTTTAACCACATTATAAGAAGCTCTAGAATCAATAAGCCACTCATTAGAAGTAGAGGTTACATTGAAGGAAAAACTAGAAGTAGAAAGTGCATGTCCTTGAGAAAAAGAGTTAGAAGAAGGAGAATTAAGATTGATGTTGTGCGTCTTCATCGTTTCTTGTAAGGTCTCCATATTTTCAAAACATTTAGAGTCTAGATGACCACCTCGTCCACAATAATTGCAATGCTTGTTAGACTTCTTATTTTTTGATTTCGGTCCTTTGTCACCATTGAGAGTAGACACTGACTGAGAGGGTTTGAGACCCTTGTTTTGTTTTTTGTTGTGAGTATTTTGCTTATTTGGATGCTTGGATTTATCTTTATACCAGGCCACTGAGGCTTTGTTAGATATACCTGCAGTGCTATTCAATCCAAGATGGAAGAACTTATATTTCTCTCTAATCTAAGAATCACAAAAAAATTCAAGAGATGGTGGTTTCTAAACAACCCCTAGAGCTTTTCTGGTGGAGTGAAAAGTAGATACAAAAACAAAATATGCACTACCAAGATTAGCAATAATAACATATATACATCGGTCATCCTTCATTTCTATTTTTTACTCTGCAAGTAAACATCTAATTGTTTTGAACCTAGATAGATAATATTCAATGCAAAATAAATCATCAACATTTAAAGAAATTAATTGATTTTCAAGCTGGTGCATTTGAATTTCATTGCGTTTACCAAATACAACTTCCAACTTTGTCCAAACTTCATCTAAGTCATCAATTCCTTGAAGGTGAAACCCTAAATCACTAGAGATAGATATTCCGACTAATCCACATGCTTTGTCATTTTTACTATCTCATTTGGATTTCTTAGTAACATTAGTGGGGCATTTTTCTTTTCCCAAGGTAATCCAATAAAATCATTTACTTTTTCGTACATCCTCAAGATGAGATTTCCATGAAAAATAGTTTGTATTGGTAAGCAAAAATTATCTGAACTAGCTATATTAAAATATGTAGGTAATATGACTTCAAAAGAAGACATTGATTGCCTGGATGGAAAGTTCTTGAAAAAATAGTCAGTTAACAAAATGACACTTAAAACATAGTTCAAATGTCAAAGTTATGCCCTTTTAAACAAAGACATAAAATGTAACCAATGTGTCACGTGCCAAGTAGAGGTTGGTCCACATGGTGATGAATACACAATGAGGTTGCTGAGTAAAACACATTTCTCTTCATTGTATAACTTTGCCTATAAAGTCACTTTTACAAATAAGTTAGTTGTGAAGTGACTCACTATAATAAATACGTGAGAATCACTTTTACAATTAAGTTACTTTATAAATTAAAGTGACATGCAAAAAGTAACTTAAAAAAACAATAAAATTATTTTATAGTGATTCACTTTTACAGTTTAAATGAAATGCATTTTACAAAAAAGTTATGGGATAACATAGAGTTGCATGAACTTTTTCAAAAAGTAACTCAATGAAAATAAGGATTTGAAATCAAACAGTTTATTTAATAAAGTAACTTCAACTAAATGAGTTAATGTAAAAGATAGAACAAATGTTATGAAATAATTCTTTTTTATTAACATTCTTTGCCTCAAAGAGTGTGCTTACCTAAAATACCCTTGTTTTTCCTTAAAAAAAACTTCAACACAACGTCACACAAAAACAAATTTTTTTTTGAAGAATTATTTTTGAAACTTTACAACAACAGGGTTAGTGGTTAGCTTGCTTGGAAAATGAAAGTTTTATCTCTGTTTCTAATTTATTGAGATTGCATAAAGCACAAAACAAATAACATACATAGAAAAGAAAACACTTTCCGTTTTTTTTTTTTTTGAGATTGCACAAAGCATACAACGAATAACATATGCATACCAATAAGAGTAGTAAAAATCAAGAGTATAAACAAAAAAACTGAAATATTAACTCGATAAAAAATTTAAAAGTGTGATGAAACTTTATACTTACGGATCTGACAAAAAAGGTCGTATTTTGAGCAAACAAAATCATTTTCGAGTGAAATGAAAAGCATTCCAACTGGACACAGCAAAACGATCCACAACCCATAAATGCATATAAAAAACATAGCCCAAAAATGTTTTGATGCATGCCACAACAAAGGTTGAAGATCTCGACCAACAATGGGAGTCGACCTTCATATGCGCTTTGATACTATTTTCGACAAAACATGGTATTTACACAGGTCAAACACCTTAACAACCGTTTACAAAAATGGATCAAAGATTAGTGCACTAGTTTTTTACAAGGTTAAAACTCTCAGAGAGGGAAATCATCCATGACCCCAAACAACATGGCCACTTGAGACAATATATTAATGCAAACAAAAAATATTGTACATAAGAGCTTTTCACAACCAATCTTCAACAAATAACCCTCCATACTATTTAAATAGAGATAATGGATCAATAAGGTGCTAAGCTATGAATTAATATAGCTCTTAGTATCGAGGAGAATATGAATGGTCAAATCAATTTATGCATAGAACAAATCAGACCATCAAATTACATAACTAGAAATGCATACTAAAGAAACACAATTTACACATTAAATCAAGTTGATCTTAACTAATTCCTAAGTGCCTAAATATCCTATCACAAATCACTGAGATTTCATGAAGTAGCTAGGTCTTGTTGTACCAATCCTTCAAATCCTCATCTTGGTTTTTAGGCAAGGATTCATTACACTGTTTTCCTTCACACACATCAATCATCAAGTAGAGGGTGATACATGATTCTGTGTAGTTCCGTAACTTGTTGAACATCAAAGTTCACTTCAAAAGAAAACACGAATGGGTAAAGATCTATAACTTCTTGAACATTATGGTTTAATCCACAAGGAAGAAATACATTTTACACCAACCTTTGTATTTGTTCTATAAGTTTTCTTTTTCAACATGGGCATGAAAATTTCAAAAACTCACTCGTGCATTGAAAATTTGAGAAAATTTCTTAAACAAAGAGGAAATCATTCAAAATAATATGAAGGGATATAAGTGATTCTAACTTGAAATTCAAAGTGAAATATTTCTTTTCTTCTTCTATTTTAACATGAAATAGAGGACTAAATGAGCAAACATCCGAAATACTCCCATATCATAGAGGACCAATATTAATCAATCAACATGTATAGAATCTACCTCCTTTGGTTTTGAAACAAATGTTTTTAACCATTAGGCCCATTAAAGTTGCACAAAACCAAGAGTGAGAAATGAAATGATGGATATGAAAGTGAGACTTTAGACAATGATGGAACTCTAGATGGAAGGACCAAAGTCCCCTAAAAACACCAATGAACCGTAACAAATGATCTAATAATATACTCGTTATGAGATCAACAAATCATTTAGCGGAATTGAACTTGCATTGATTGAACTTTGATTTTTATTAATGACTAACCCCTCTTTATTAAATCTAAAATTTAACAACTACTAAGGTTTTGTAAAATTTACTCGATCCTACTGGATTCTCAACATATCGGGTGCATTTCATAACCATCAAAGCCTCTGGGTACTTCATGATTTTTTTGGTCTCATTTCAGTGCTTTTATCACATGAACGCGTTTCACCCTAGGTTCTAACATGAGGTGAGAAGAAAAATATCGCGCATTCAATGGCCCTGTATGTAGAAATGCAACAACTCCCTTCATAGAAATGTAGAAATTCACATTTACAGAAAAAGATGAATGCGATTCTGCTAGACCTAACCGTATCTGTGACCTCTGTGAAAAAACTTATTTGTTCCACACAACTTCAAATTTATGTGCTGTTTACGTTAATCAAATATCAAATATCAATTTCTCAATTTTCTGTTCAACCTACGCTACTTTAAACAACAATCTCAATTAATTATTTGTGAAAACAAGTACTAGTCACCTAATTTCAAAGTTTTTGGATTTAATCATATTTTGTGTCTTTTAATTGTGGAACTAGGAAATAGTGTATAACAAACCAACCTGCTCTCATCCAAAGGATTGTATACTCTAAGACACATAGCTCGTGGACTAGTGGTGAACAATTTCCATTAATAGTGGTTCTCGTGGAGAGAGATAGAACTCGAAACAAACTATGTCGAGGTCTGAAAATCTTATACAAATTGTCTCACGAAATGAAATATTATACTTAATGATGAAGAGGATGAGCTCCTTTGGTCCCTAAACCTTTAGAAAGTTACGAGTCAAAAGTTGGTTGCAAGGCCCTGCTTTTTGATGTAGACCCCCTACCTCAGCAGGGTTCTGCTACCTCCCGGTCTCTGGATCGATCTTCTTCTGAGCCGAAATGGCTCTTCGGACTCTTGCTGGAACCCCTTGAACGAATCCACAGGTCCCTTTAATACCCTGGCACAGGCTTTGAGAAAACCTATGCACGTGCTCAACTTTCAGCGCTCTTCTCTGTTTTGAACCAACACACCTTTCATGTTTTGGGGTTTCGGGACTCCTGCATGCAAGCTCTCCCAAGATCCTTGTCCCTCCAACTCCTGGTCGCTGAAACAAAGAAAAGGGCTTAACAACTCTGGGTCCTCCCTTAGCCTCCGTCCATGTGACCACCACTCTGTGACCACGTGATTAACGTTAAAGTGCTACCGGCTTTTCGCGATTCAGGGAATCACGATGCAAGCATTCCTCCTGTTCTCTGTCTTTCGAAATGCTGAAACACGAAATAGGGCCTAACTCCACAGCTCCTCCCTTAAGTCGCTTTTCATATGACCGATCCTGTGACCTGGTGCTATTCCTCCGAATGCTTTTGTGTTTTCACGATTCGCGATTTCGGTTGCAACGATTCTAGGTCCTTCGAACTCCCGTATCCCGAAATGCCGAAATCTACCCATGACCACGGTCCACTTTTTGGGATTTCGTAATTCATGATTTCATGACTCCGACTGCAGATGATTCTAGGTCCTTCGATCTCCAGACCCCAAAATGCCGAAATATCCCCCTTGAGAGATCAACGGTCTAGATTCCTTCTTGAACCGATGATCACGATCCAACTGGATCGACAACCCACAACCTTTCGGGATTTTTCCCGAAACCTTGACCACTCACCATGTGTCCTCCTTGATGAACACTATCGGTTTTTTCACAATTTTGTGAGCCAGCACTTCTTGTCTCACAAATCCTTCTCCTCGAACTCTCAGTGTCGAAATCCCCGATGGGTTTGGATCTTTGACACCTATCCTCCAAAATGGACGGTCCTGATGCTTTCGGGACTTGATGAGTCCTCTTCCTTCTGTTGTTATAAGGTTTAAACCTCACGCACCTTTTCTGTATCCAACAGCTCACGACAATTCAACACTTCTCCCTCGAAGTTTCTGCTGTCTATTCTACCCTTCTGTGCGGCTTCCCAGGGATTAAACCCCTCGCACCTTCTTTTGGATCCGACGACTATCAGTCCTTGGTGCTAGATTTGACGGCCCATATCCTTTTTCCTGTGCACCTCCCAGGGACTAAACCATGTGCACGTATCGTTGATCCAATGTCTCTCAGGCCACTGCGCTCTAGATCCGACGACTGGCGTGATTTCACGAACCAGAAGTTCACGATGCAACGACTGCAAAATCACTTGCCGCTCCAAACCCCGAATTCCAAAATAGCTAAATTCGAGCATGAGATCAATGGCCCATGATGCTTCTCATCTAACGGTCCATGTGATTTTGGCACTTCTCTATGGAGTGTCTCCACCGTCCATACAACTCCTCTCCTAGGGTGCTTCTAAAGGCTTAAATCCCTCGCAACTTGGTGCGATCCTATGGCTCTCGAGATTTCGGCGCTTCTCCACGAAGTGTCTCCACCGTTCCTTTCAGCTGCTCTCCTGCACGACCTCCTAGAGGTTAAACTCTGTGCGCCTTCCTATGGATCTGATGACTATCAGTTCTTTACACAAGATCTGACGACAGTTGTGCTCCCTCCTAAGCTTGAGAACTTGTTCCTTCCCCTTGGAATATTTTCCGAAGTTTCAAAGGCCTCGACCTTCGCTTCCCCTGCGAGCTCAATTCCTTTGGATCTTGCTTGTGTTCTAGGAACGCTGTCCCTCCTGAGCTTCATTCTCTCGGAGATTTACTCCTGCGCACACCTTGTGTTTGAGGATCTCAAATAACTCATATTCAAGAAGTTTTCTTGAAAATAAAACTCCTTATGCCCACCTGGCGTTCTCCTTCTCGATGCACACCTTGCAGAACTTACAGAGTCTTCAACAACCTTGTAAGTGTCTTCTCCTCGACACTTCTCTTTTCTCAGAACTCGAAATAGAGTTCCCTAGTGCACTCTATGCACTCACTCGATTCCCTCTTGGCAGAGCTCTACATAACCTTTAGTAGTTCTGTCTTCCTTGAACTTGAGACAAAGTTCCTTCCTGTGCACTCCTTGCACCTCTGCTGATGAAGGTTCAACACTATCCCTCTTGAGATTTCCTGAGTTTGTCTCACCTTTTTCAACGCACACCTTGTGGACTATGTGCACTCCTTGCACTCGAAAAGTCGAAGACGGGACGAAATTGAAACTTATGAAATACTTCACCAGTTATGCATTTAAACATGAAATGTATAAAAACATGTAAACATCAAACACACAGTATGCAGGAAAAACTGCTTTTCTATTAATCTATATGTCTATACAAATGTTTACAAAGGCTGGACTGTAACAAGTCTCAACTCTCTCTCGAGACCTCTCTGCTCTGGTCTCTCCTCCTAACTCTCTACTCTAATTTCTTAATTACAAAATGAGGGCTCCCATGATCTTATCCTCAACCACCATCTCTGAGCTATCGCTATCATAGAGTGGCTCCTACGGCTACATTACATAAATGGTTACCCAGTCCTGACTACGTCCTGGGCTTGCTACAGGCAACCATTAAAGGAAACCTCAACCACTACCTGTGCAAAGGCGTGGTCTGGCATTAAAATCCTTACAACATTTATTGAAATTTTGAATTTCAAAATTGAGAGGGCTGCGCCTCTCCCTTTCTCCATTAAATGTGTGCTGGATGTGCTTGCTGGTTGGCATGCTACTGACATGGAGAGATGCTCCTGCATCATACTCCTCAGCTAGAAAAATCATGGTCTCCTGATCATGAGATCCTCTTCTCCAGTGTTGAAATCCACCTGGATCCCAAAATTTCCCTTGGAGCTGTCCATCTACTCCTCTGCTTCGTTGTTGCTGTTGCTGCTGCTCTTACAGGATGCCTTCTGCTCAGCTTCTCGTTGCTAGCAGTTTCTGCTGCTGAACTCGACATTAGCCTTATGATTTATTCAATTACCTCGTCTAGCTGCTCCAGTGGCTGGCTCTCCTTATGCAGTCTCCTTATCTACACTTCTTCCCGACAAATGGGTTTATCAACTAGATCTCCCATGCTATCTTTTTCCTCTATGGCCTCAACTTGCCATCCTGCTGCAAAATTCAGCTCTGCAGTCTTATTTTCTTGACTAACCTGCTATTCAGTCACCTTCTCTGACAGATTAGCTTCTACCATTTCCCTTGTGCTGGTTGAATTCTAGCTTCCTCCAGCTGCTCCTCAGACTGGAATTCTCCTTCATCTTCTACTGCATGCCTCGACACTGCAGTTATCATCTGTTCAGTTCCCTGGCTAAAAATTCTAAGCGATTCCTCGGAATGCTCCTCTGCTAACATCAACATGATTGTCTCCTCATGGCAGCCATATACTGGCTCTAGATTGTTCAACCAATCCTCCAACATCTCTAACTCCATTTCCCATGGAGTGAGCATCTTATTTGCATGCTCCTCTTCTGTTGGGAAAACATTAGTGTCTTCTCCTCCTCTCCCTCTATGACAGTCACTGTTGGCTGTCCTTCTTCTGTTGTTGCTTCTACAACACATACTCTAGCCTCAACTGGGCTGCTTGGTAGGAATACTTCAATTCACCCAATGATCAGAATGTATTTCTGACCTTCCTTTGTCAACACTCCTTGCTGATCCGAACTCTCCTCTGAGTTCATGAGACTTTCACATAACCTCATCTTTTCCCCCTTGCCCACTTGGCATCCTGGGAATTTTCTATTGCCCACCTGGCAGTGTATGAGACTGAGTGGTCCCATCTCATTTCCCACCTGGCAATCTGAACTTTCACCACTGCCCCCTTGGCAGTATGTGAGACCTTTTGCTGATCTCTTCCCATTGCCCACCCGGCAACTCGAAAGTTCACTTCTTCCCACCTGACAGTTTATGAGATCAATCAATCCTATCTCCATCAACACTCCTTGCTGACCCGAACTCATCCCTGAGTTCATGATACTTTCAGACAATCTCATCTTCTCTCCCTTGTCCACTTGGCAATATGGGATTTCTGCCCTGCCCACCTGGAAGTTTACGAGATCTTCAGCTAATCTCATACCATTTCCCTCCTAGAAATATGAATTTCCACTACTGTCCTCCTGACAGTCTATGAGATGCTCCAATGATCTCATTTCATTGCCCACCTGGCAATTGGAAAATTCATCTCTGCCCTCCTGGTAGTTTATGAGACCTGAAACTGATCTCTCTTCCTCATCACCGAGGGTTTCTGCAACTTCTGGCTCACAGATGCAAACCAACCCTATGTCACTGAGGCTTTCAACATACCTCAACCATATTTTCAATAGCCTTTGTTGTCTTTTGGTCAACAACTCCTTGACTGGCCACTTCACCTTCTTTTTCATGGGCCATTCATACACCCATCATGTTCTTGCACTCTATTGCAATCGAAATGCAAGCTTCTCCATCCTCACTCTTATCTCGACGAGTTTTTTATCCATATCAACCTTTCTCTTCATCTGTTGGTGGTCCTCTCTTTGACCATGCTTATGTCCTTCAATAGCCATCTTCTTCCCTTTGAATCTTCTGCTGTTGTTACTTTGCACACCTTGCAACAATCACCATAGAGCTTTAACACCCTGCTTATTTCACCTGATGTATACAGATGAATCTTTGCTCCTGATTCCACTTGATGTTACCAGAATTTCTCCCATCATCTCTCCTTTGTCTGTGAACAAAGTAACGGTTTCCTCTTTCTCTTTTTTCTGAAATCTAAAGACAAAAATCGGCTATGATACCACTTGATGCAGACCCCCTACCTCAGTAGGGTTCTGCGACCTCCCAGTCTCTAGATCGATCTTCATCTGAGCCGAAATGGCTCTTCGGACTCGTGCTGGAACCCCTCGAATGAATCCACATGTCCCTTTAATCCCCTAGCACAGGCTTTGAGAAAACTTATGCACGCGCTCAACTTTCAACACTCTTCTCTGTTCTGAACCAACACACCTTTTGCGTTTCGGGGTTTCGGGACTCTTGTATGTGAGCTCTCCTAGGCTCCTTGTCCCTCCAACTCTCAGTCGCCGAAATGCCGAAAAGGGCTTAATGAGTCTTGGTCCTCCCTTAGCCTCCGTCCACGTGACCACCACTCTGTGACCACGTGCTTAACATCAAAGCGCTACCGGATTTTTGCGATTCAGGGAATCACAATGCAAGCATTCCTCCTGTTCTCTGTCTTTCAAAATGCCGAAAACCGAAATAGGGCCTAACTCTATAGCTCCTCCCTTAAGTCGCTTTTCATACGACCGGTCCTGTGACCTGGTGCTATTCCTCCGAATGCTTTTGGGTTTTTGCGATTTGGGATTTCGTGATTCTGGTTGCAACGATTCTAGGTCCTTCGAACTCTCGGATCCCGAAATGTCGAAATCTACCCGTGACCACGGTCCACTTTTTGGGATTTTGTGATTCACGATTTTGCGATTCCGGTTGCAGATGATTCTAGGTCCTTCGATCTCCCAGACCCCGAAATGCCGAAATCTCCCCCTTGAGAGATCAACGGTCTAGATTCCTCTTGAACCGATGATCACGATCCAACTGGATCGACGACCCACAACCTTTCAGGATTTTTCCCAAAACCTTGACCACTCGCCACGTGTCCTCCTTGATGAAAACCGTCGGTCGTTTCGCAATTTCGTGAGCTGGGACTTCTTGTCTCACGACTCCTCCTCGAAATCCCGGTGTCCAAATCCCCGATGGGCTTGGATCTTTGACACCTATCCTCCAAAATGGACGGGCTTGATGCTTTCGGGACTTGACAAGTCCTCTTCCTTCTGCTGTTACAAGGTTTAAACCTCGCGCACCTTTTCTGGATCCAATGGCTCACGAAAATGTGACACTTCTCCCTCAAAGTTTCTGCAGTCAGTTCTACCCTTTTGTGCGGATTCCTGGGGATTAAACCCCTCACACCTTCTTCCGGATCCAACGACTATCGGTCCTTGGTGCTATATCTGACGACCCATATCCTTTTTCCTATGCACCTCCCAAGGACTAAACCCCGTGCAGGTATCCTTGATCCAGCGGCTCTCAGGCCACTGCACTCCAGATCTGATAGCTAGTGCAATTTCGTGAATCAGGAGTTCACGATGCAACGAATCCAAAATCACTTGCCACTCCAAACCCCGAACTCCGAAATAGCTAAATTTGAGCGCGAGATCAACAACCCCTGATGCTTCTCATCCAACGGTCCACGTGATTTCGGCACTTCTCTACGGAGTTTCTCCACCGTCCATACAACTCCTCTCCCGGGGTGCTTCTAAAGGCTTAAATCCCTCGCAACTTGGTGCGATCCTATGGCTCTTGGGATTTCGGCGCTTCTCCACGAAGTGTCTCCACTGTTCCTTTTAGTTCCTCTCCTGCACAACCTCCCAGAGGTTAAACTCTGTGCGGCTTCCTCTGGATCTGATGACTATCATTTCCTTGCACAAGATCTGACGACAGTTGTGCTCCCTCCTGAGCTTGAGAACTTATTCCTCCCCTTGAAATATTTTCTGAAGTTTCAAAGGCCTCGACCTTGACTTCCTCTGCAAGATCAATTCCTTTGGATCTCACCTATGTTCTAGGAACGTTGTCCCTCTTGAGCTTCGTTGTCTCGAATATTTACTCCTGCGCACACCTTGCATTCGAGGATCTATAATAACTCAGATTTGAGAAGTTTTCTTGAAAAGAAATCTCTTTACACCCACTTGGCGTTCTCCTGCTCGATGCACACCTTGCAAAACTCACAGAGTATTCAACAACCCTGTGAGTGTCTTCTCCTCGACACTTCTCTTTTCTCAAAACTCGAAATAGAGTTCCCTAGTGCACTCTATGCACTCACTCGATGCCCTCTTGGCAAAGCTCTACAAAACCTTCAGTAGTTCTGTCTTCCCTGAACTTGAGACAGAGTTCCTTCCTGTGCACTCCTTGCACCTCTGCTGATGAAGATTCAACACTATCCCTCTTGATATTTCCTGAGGTTGTCTCAGCTCTATCAACACACACCTTGCGGACTATGTGCACTCCTTGCACTCAGAAACTCCAAGACGGGACAAAATTGAAACTTATGAAATACTTCACCAGTTATGCATTTAAACATGAAATGTATAAAAACATGTAAACATCAAACAAACAATATGTAGGAAAAACTGCTTTTCTATTAATCTGTATGTCTATACAAATGTTTACAAAGGCTGGACTGTAACAAATCTCAGCTCTCTCTCGAGACCTCTCTGCTCTGGTCTCTCCTCCTAACTCTCTACTCTAATTTTTTAATTATAAAATGAGGGCTCCCATGAGCTTATCCTCAACCACTGTCTCTGAGCTATCGCTATCACAGAGTGGATCCTACGGCTACATTACATAAATGGATGCCCAGTCTTGACTACGTCCTGGGCTTGTTGCAGGCAACCATTAAAGGAAACCTCAACCACTACCTGTACAAAGGTGTGGTCTGGCATTAAAATCCTTACAACATTTATTGAAATTTTGAATTTCAAAATTGAGAGGGCTGCGCCTCTCCCTTTCTCCATTAAATGTGTGTTGGATGTGTTGGCTGGCTGGCACGCTGCTGACATGGAGCGATGCTCCTGCATGACTTTTGGAAGACATCGATCAACAAACAACCAATCTAGAAATTCAAATGCCTTGCAAAATGTTTTTTTTTATGTGGCTCCTCTTCAATAATAAAGTCCTCACCTAAGACATATTTCAAAAAATAAGTTTTGAAGGACCAGGTAAGTGATGCCTTTGTAAAGCATCAAAACCAATAACCATCTTATTATCTCCTCTCCTTTTTCAAAGCAGGTTTGGAAAGAAATTGAAGACCTAATTGGACTTTGCAACACTTGTGAAGGGGGACTCAATAGAAGAAGCCTTAAAGATTTGGTTTCAAAACAAGGCCACAAATTCTTTCAAAACTCTTCCTCTCAAGAATCTCATCGAGAAATGCAAAACTTTTCCCCTTCAAGTGTGTCACTCAAAGTCCTAACATTTTGAGTACCTTTCCTTAATTTTCTCTTTCTGGTGTTCGCACTCACACTTGTATATTAGTTGGTGATATCAATGAAATTTTTCCTTGGACATACTTTGATGGAGCCTCTCAAGGCAATCTATCCAAGAGAGGGGTTGGGGGAATCATATTCCTCTCCCCAAATCATGCCCTTTATATGGCCAAGCTACAAACAATTTCAGCCAACTCATGGCACTCAAGTTGGTTCTCATTCTAGCTCTTGCAAAAGAAGTCACACAAATACAAATTTTGGGCGACTCCCTCCTAGTTATACAGTGGATGAAAGGAGACTTTGCATTGAATAATTTCTTATCTTCAACCATTATTTCAGGACATGAATAATCTACAATTTGATTTCTCTCAAATTTCATTTGCACATGTTTATAAGGACAAAAACATTGAAGCTGACAGGTTATCCAAGGAAGCACTGACATTGCAAGGAGTCTGAGAGGCCTTTGAGTCCAAATAATGACACCTTACTTCTCATCTTCATGAATCCCGGATTTAATTTCTTCACAATATCAAAGATGTTGGATGAATGGTTTGGCTGTAAATGATTTGAACACTTCTACTTTTTTGGAATGGTTTTGGGTGATGTGCTTTTTGTATTTTTATATAGAATATATGAAGTGTTTTTTAGATGTTTTTATATGGGGACATGGCTGCCCAAAATAATTGCTCATAAGCAAGCTACATATCAATTGAACATACTTACTAACATAAAATATTTTTTTGAAAGAGTCTATATGATTACTTTGTATAAATGTTTTTAAAAGGTGATTTAAATACGTCCTGATATCTATTTTTTAATAAAATTATTTGATTTTTTTCTATATAAAAAAAACAATATAATCTAAAAATTACATTAACTTACAATCATAATTTTAAGTTAATCATAATTACATTGCATTTATATTATAAAAAATCAACCTCGATGATAAATTACATTGGCTTTTTTTTTCCAAATGAAAATTTCCCATTTATATTAAGCATAATATAAACTGTGTACATGTACTTCTCTTTTTGTTCCTCCACAGGTCTGAGACCAAAATTACAACAACCATCCTATAGACAGAACTGTTTTGGATTCTTCATAAAAGCAGAAAACCTCTATGCAACATCCACAAAAGTTTATCAGATAACTTTACATATCTAATAAGTATACTTTCCAAAAAGCCTAGGAAGAAATAGATGCACAAGAGAAAATAATGCTGATGACTGCTCAAGACACATTTAGAGCGGCAGAAACATTGTAGGGCCCTTGTGGCCTTCCACCCAAAAATTATAGGTGATTTTCCCTTGATCGCTGTGAAAAGCAAGGTTTGATAGATAGTCAGCTTCTTGGTTTTTTCCCCTGAAAATATGATCAAAAGAGATGGAGCTAAAATGAATACATAAGTCGATGATTCTTTGTTTCCATGCTTCCAGGCTGGAAACTTTGAGATCACCTTTTTTCTTTAGCCATTCAATGACTATCATAGAGTCCCCGATGATGTGGATTTCATTAATAGCGAATCTTTCAGCCAATGCTAAGGTAGACCATGCTCCCAGGAGCTCCGCCCTCATGTTGGAGCCTCCTCCACAGTTTAATGTCCATCTACAAACATGAGTATTGTTTATTTTAATGATGCCCCTGACCCCACACTGATTGTCCACTGGTTGAGCTTCCCCATCGAACCAAGCACATATTTTGTTTTCAGGAATTGGAGGGTCTAAAAGCTGTGTATTTTTTTGCTTGTGTGATTTCCAGCACTGGTGCTTCACACAACACATGAGATAGACAACCTGATTGATAGAAGGGATTGTTCCATCAAAGATGGCCCTGTTCCTTTCCGCCCAAATGTACCAGCATGCATAAGCTAGAAACGATGGTAGGATATGATTTTGTTTGGCCCATAAGTTTAGGGAATCAACAATAGTAGCACCATTCCAGCCGCTCTCCAATGCCATCGCTTGTTTTAGATCCCTCCAAACAGACTTGGAAAAAATACAAGTTAGAAAAATATGTTTTGTGGACTCACCATGAAATTTACACAGAATGCAGATGCTCGAGCCTTGCCAACCACACTTTTGTATATTTTTACATGAAAGGACTTTATCAGCTGCTAACAACTAGGAGAGTAATTTTATTTTCAGGGGACAATCCCACTTCCAAAGCTTCTTTTGCCAGCTTTATTGAGTCTTTTCCCAAAGATAATTTGACATGGATACATATATGTTCTTCAACATGATAACACCCGACTTGTCTCCTCCAGTCCAGATCAATTCATCAGGTTTGTTGCCAAGAGAGATACTAGATTCCGCCAGAAGAGCTTTGTAGTGGTTCCATTCCTCACTAAGATTATGAGATAAATTCAGATCTTTGCTGCTAAGCCACCTCTTTCCTATACCAACACCAAAAGTCTGGGAAGTTGCTTGGTAAAGGAAGTAAATGATTCTAAGATTTAAACTATGTATAAGCTCTTCAGATAAAAAGGATCCCTGTCCCATGCCCAGGATCACGTCTTTACTCAAAATGATAGAATGGCCTCTGCTCGGTTTCCAAGCCAACCACCGCAGAATAATAGGTAAGGTATTGCATAATTTTTTCTAGGTTTGTGAGCCTTTTTGGCAAAGAGGATCCACAGATCGACGCCAGGTCTAGACTGGGAAGTGTGGATAATATTTATCTTTTAGAACATTTTTCCAAATCCATGTCTTTGTTAATGCTCTCCACATCGTGTTTGTTTCCAGCGTCCTACTAAAAAACAAGATATTTTGCAGGCCCCAACCACCATGAGACTTTGGCTTTGAGACCGCCATCTAGTTACAGAGATGGAAATTTTTATTCTTTTTCTCACCTGACCACAGAAAAGTAAAACAAATCTTACAGATGGTATTTAGAATCGAATTCAGAACATGAGCCAGAGCTAACTAGTACACAGGTTGTGTTTCAAGAACTACCTTAAGAAGCACAAGACGACCGCCCAAAGTTAACATTTTGTTTCCCCAATGGTTTATCTGGGACTCAAATTTTTATATTAACCAATACCGGTTCGAGGCTTCGTAGTTATCCAATTTAAGAAAATAACCCAGATAGTAAAAGCCAAGATCCAAATCTTTGCTAGAAAAAGAAAAAAACATCCGTGATGGATTTTAGAGAATCAATATTTACATTTGAATGGAGAATAATAGATTTTTGAGTGTTTATAATCATCCCAGACGCCTTTCATAAGTCTCGTAGAATAATCATTCACTATTGCTTGACTTTTCTGGCGCTACTGTTCCTCATCTGCTAGAAGTAGTCTATTTCTAGCCTTTTCTAGATTTATCACTGATGGGTCACAATGACCATTTGAATTTCCATTAAACATCTGATCATATTTAACTGCCAGAGCCTCATCTATCTCTCGAAGATCACTAGTGTCTCTTATGTGCTTGTTCTTTGTCCATAATTTTACACAACTCTTTGCCACGAGTCTTAATTGAGCGTCTTGGATGCTCGACAATTTAGAGTCTTGCCAAATGTTCTCTACCACATTGGCGAAACCTTCTTCTACAATCCATCCTAGATTGAATTTGTAGGGGAAAGAAACCTTTTGAAATCCCTTACCAAGTTCTAAACAGATCGACGCATGATCCGATTTGAAGGGGATCTGTACCCATGACCTATACTTTTGTGAAGAGACAAGGAGCTCCTCCGCAATATAGAACCTATCCAACCTCTTTGAGATACTTTTGGTACCAGCTTGACCATTTTTCCAGGTTAGCAGAGGCTTGTTATGGATAACATCTATGAGAGAATGCCTTTGAAAAAGTGATTTAAAGTAAACTGATAGTGGATCACTTGTAGCCTTCTTCCGCCATGTCTCCAAAGAAGAAGTAGTGAGATTTAAATCTCCTGCCATAATAATATGTTTTTTACTTAACAACCCTACTGCCTCCACCGATTCCTAGAATTCCTTTCTATTTTGGCATGGTCCATAGACATTCAGAAACGTGAGCTCTTTTTTATCTTCAGTTGTATAACCTGTCAAGAGTATACCACCCGTGCTTAGAAAAGGTTCAAAAGAGAAAATATTTGGATCCCAAGAGGCAAGCAACCCTCCAGATGTCCCCACTGCACTCATAGCACATGACAACCAATCCGGTTTAAACTTATGGATGAAAAATCATGCTTTCTCCGCCGAAACCAATGTTTCCTGAAGTAAAATAACACTAGGGGATATAGTACTCAACAATCTTCTTAGGGAGTTTTGTTTCAAGGGACCTCTCACCCCTCTGATATTGAGGGAAACAAAAATCATATCTTAGTCCTGGAAAGGGATTTTAAACCTCTAAGTGCCCCAATGTCGGATGAAGTGGATGGAGAAGGCTGTGGTATTGTAGTGGCTCTCGCCTGCTTTCGAGAACTATGAGTTTTTAAAGGGGAAAACTCAAACCCTAAACCTCTGGACCAAGTAGGGTCGACATTAGAAGATCTAGGTAATCCTTGACGATTGGAGAATGAAACCTTGTTAACCTTGCAGGCCACCGAAGACACACCCGAAAAGGTAGGAAGTGGAAGAGGACTATTTAGGCGGTGACCAGAAGGAACCATGTCTGCTAAAAGAACGTCTATAGGACTGTCGCTTAGATCAAACTCAGTATATCCAGGGGAAATAAGGGAGGCCAAAGAGAGAGTGTCAAGGGGTGGCTTTGTTAGCAGTTCATCATCGAGAGCCTTTGTTATAGGAAAAGAGTTTGTCACTTCTTTAAAAAGGGGGTAAGGAGGAAAAAGAATAGGAGAATCTCTTGAGTGGAGGCAGGAGATGAGGCTAGGGGGATTTTTGGCACGGGGGTCTTTCGCAGAAGGAAGAGAGTTAGACACTGCAAGATGAGGGTGTAAATTGGATGTGACAGAGGATGCTCTAAAGCAATATGGCAAAGGAGACGTAAGAGAGGAGTTCAAGTGTTGACGCTCCCATAGAGACAAGGACGAAAATAACTTTGGACAAAAGAGTCTT
>JZKD02S1948688.1:0-32727 GCA_000966675.3 Picea glauca | reverse complement strand
TTACATAATCCTCCTACGTATTCATTTCTTGGTCAAAGTTCTTACTTCTTAAAGAGTCCATGATCTTACTTCTTAAAGAGTCTATGCCTTCCTGACTTCTTTCCTTGAGTTTGTTACATAATCCTCCTACGTATTCATTTCTTGGTCAAAGTTCTTACTTCTTAAAGCGTACATGATCTTACTTCTTAAAGAGTCTATGCCTTCCTGACTTCTTTCCTTGAGTTTGTTTCTTGAGAGATTTTATGGGAGTTTCCTATTCAATCAGAGTTCATTCTTTGGTTAGAATTTTTTCCTTTCTTAGAGTTCTTTTTTTGTCAAAGTTTTTTCCTTCATTAGAGTTTCCTCTTCAATCAGAGTCCATTCTTTGGTTAGATTTTTTTTGTTTGTTAGAGTTCTTTCTTTGGTCAGAGTTTTTTCCTTCATTAGAGTTCCTTCTTTTGTTAGAATTCCTAGGATCCTTGGTTAGAGTTCAAGACTTTATTAAAGTTTATTTTTGGTTTGAACTATTGACTTGGTACAAAGTCAGTTCCTTAGTCAGAGTTCCCGTCTTCGATAAATTTCTTTTTTTTTTGGTTAGAGTTCCTGCCTTAGTTTCCTTGCTTAGAGTTCCTTCCTTCATTAAATTTATTTCTTTGGTCATAGTTCCTACCTTTGTTATTTTTGTCCTTTTTAGTGCTCTTGTCCTCGTTAGAGTGTTGGAACAACAAGCTAAGCAATTCCATCACACCTTTGGATATCCTGGAAACATTTAATAGTCGACTGAGAGGTCCATTGAGTGTTTGACTAGGCATTTGATTGGTTGGTTGGGTCGAGTAGGACAATCGACTGATGCACAAGTCAAGGCAGAATTCAAGTATTTTGTTATGTGAAATGGACAATCAAAGTGGACCATATCTTCTTCACTTCAAGAGAGTTACACTTTTGGTGCTATATGTCAATAGGCTTATGGATTTGTTTATCATGAAATATTTTTGGTTTCTGTTACCACAAAATATGTCACCCACGAAAGTGTAAAAGTCCCAAGCACCGAAGTAAAAAATTGTGTAACTGAGAGGTTTCCCAATGCCACCTCACCAAATCCATTATGAACTTTAGGCTAGGGAAAATGGATTCCTAACCAAGGGGGCTTCCCTATGGGTTGCTAAGATCACTTTGTGTATTGTGGAGTGGGAGTAAAGGAATCAAAGATTTTCCAGGTCCTATCAAGCTGCCAACTAGGTTTGTCTTTGACCTCAGGTTGGCTCTAAGTTTCAACTGTCAAACAAGGGTTTGCTATTGTTTTACAACAAAAAACAGTTCAGGAACTTCTTTGCTGATTTGTTACGGTTACATAGGCCATTTAGGTGCTCTATCATGTAGTTTTTGTCACCAATAGGTTAGCACATGCATACCAAAATATATGTAACACACCTATAGATATTTACTGCTGAAAATACTGTAGTTCTAAACTCTAACATACATGAAAATGAACACATGTATTTTTGGTTAACATGACTCTGGATAAAACTCCCCAAGGAAAACCAATTTGGAATATGAGTGTATATATAGGGAGAATAGAAGGTGGAATACATCAAGTACAATAAAAAATAGAACCTGATACAATAGCAACTTGATCCATGATGCCATACAAGACCAACTGAAGCAAGTGCGCCCTCCAAAAATGTTGTCAAGACCAATGAATTGGAGCTCTTTGCCAATTGGAAGCTCTGATAGAGAAACCCTCCCACAATACTCTGATACTGAGCTGTAGCTTCCCACTAAAACAAACCTCACTGCAATCTGAGCTCTGAAATTCCTCCCTGATGATGATCCACCCTCCTCGCTAAGTGCACCCTCCTCCAAGCAAGAACCTCTCCACTAAATAAATGAGGAACTAAGCTTGCTCACTGCCTCCATGGATAGAAGCGCCCAATATTTCCTCAACCATAGCCTCAAACCTCATCCTCATGCTCTCTCTCAAACTCTCCAAGTGAACAAATGAGTGAATGAGCTCCTCCTTTCCCTTTGCGCCCCTCTTGAACCTCCATAAGGAAACCTAAAGTTTGGACGATTGAGATCATCCAATCTCATGTCCAATCAATGGTTGAGATCATCCCATAATAATCTCACTCTCAAACCCACTTTGGGTTAAGTTCCCTAAGTTCACTTTATGTCTCCTAATTCACCCACAAAGTGAATTAATAGTAACTTAGGATAAAATGACCAAATTTTACTTTTGACTTAAATCTCCTAAGTTAAAGTGAAATTAGACATGAAGTACAAGGCAAAAAGTACATAGTACTTCCCACATGTGTTTAGGATCTCAAAAACACATGGGGAACACTTCCCAAGGCACATAATCTCAACACTCCCTCTTACCGAGGAAAGTGTTTCTCACCAAGCCCATCTTGTCTTTGAAGTAGACATGTTTTCCCCTTGGTAGGGCCTTAGTGAGGATGTCTGGAATCTGTTCATTAGTCAATATATACTGTAATTGCACTGCCCCTCTTTAATGAAGTGATATCTAATCTCAAAGTTCTTTGACCAGTCATGGAAAACTGGATTCTCAAAGAGTTTGATACAACTCTGATTATCGTAGTGTATGACGGTCGGTGGAAACTCCTGACCAAATAATCCTACCAACATCTTATGAATCCAAATGAACTCACAACTAGCCTGACTGGCCGCCATGTACTCTGCCTCGGCGAAACTCAAAGCAACTGAATTCTACTTTGGGCTGAACCAGGAAACAAGTACTGACCCCAAACCAAAGCAACACCCTGAGGTGCTTTTCCTGTCAGTAGCACATCCTACTCAGTCTAAGTCGGTGTAGCCAACCAAACTGACCCCATCACCTCTGATATAGTCCAGGCCAAAATCAATTGTCCCAACAATGTACCTCAACACATGTTTTTCCCCAATCCAGTGAACACTCCTCAGATCTACCATATGGCTGAGAGTTTTCACGACAAAACAAATATCTGGTCTAATGTTGACCAGATACACAAGTTAACTGATCAACTGCCTATAAATTGTAGGATCTTCCAACTCGAAATATGAAGCACTAAGCTTCTTCTAGTTGGTAACCATGGGTGTCGACATAGGTTTGCAGTCCTCCATCTAAAATCTTCTCAGAATATATGCAACAAAATTCCCTTTCCCGAGAAATATGTGTCCCTCCTCCTGCCATACCTCCATACCCAGAAAATAGTGCATCAACCCAATGTCACTCATCTCAAACTCTAATGCAAGTCCCAACTTGCACTCAACTATGATATCCTTGGCTCCTGTGATGAACATGTCATCCACATATAGAATGAGAATGAGCATGTCCTCACCTCTAATGATGTAATGGAGGTTAGTATCAACATCTCTCTTCTCGAAGCCCATCTGAAGCAGGTATGTGTCAATATGTGAATACCAAGCTCTCGGAGCTTGCTTCATACCATAAAATGCCAACTTTATCAAAAGGCACACATGAGTCTCCCTCTCACTCACCTCACACCCCTGTGGCTTCTCAATGTACACCTCCTCATATATAAATCCATTCATAAATGTGGTCTTCACATCCATATGATGAATAATCCAACCCATCTCTGCCACTATGGAAATAACACTCCTGATCAAGGTGTATCTCGCAACTGGTGTGAATGTCTCATCATAATCGACTCCCTCTATCTGAGAGAAGTCTCGCACCACAAAATGGGCCTTGTGTTTCTCTATGCTTCCATCTGCAACATAATTGGTTTTGTACAACCACCTGGAAGTCACAATTGACTTCCCCACTGGCCTCAGAACCACCTCCCAAACATCGTTGCGCACAATGGAGTCATACTCCTCCAACATGGCCTCTCTCCAGACCTGCTGGTTCACTGCCTGCACAAATGTCTGTGGATCAGTATCTGAGATACTCGTCACTAAAGACAAATATGATCCAAGTCTCACTGGAGGTCTACTCTCTCTGATATGGCTCTTGGGATCCCCTACGTTCTCCTTGGCCTCCTTTAGGATCTCCTAAAACCATCTAGGTCTCCTCTTCCCTGAAGCGGTCAATGGATAAGTAAGGTCTCTCTGCCCAAGAGTAACTGCCTCAGGTCTAGTCTCAACACTCTGAGAAAAGATGTGCATGGTGACCCTGTCACCCCTGATACCGGCGTACCAGAAACCTGAGGCTGCTCTCCCTTTGAGACATCAATCAATGCCTTTGCATCATCCTCCACAGTGACTCTCGACTCAAGAGATCTCTGAAAATCCCTATCCTCCTCAAATATGACACATTTTCTCACCACCACTGTCCTAAGTGATGGAATGTAGATACAATAGGCTTTGGACACCTTTGAGTATCCAACTAGAATCCCTTGCTGGGCTGTGGGGTCTATCTTTGTCCTCTTCTCTGAGGGGACATGAGAATAGGTCAAGCACCCAAAGATCCTGATGTGCTCGACATCGAGCCTCCTACCAGTGAAGGCCTCCTTAGGAGTCATCTTCCCCAATATCCTGTGGGGACTCCTGCTCTATAGGTAAACTACAATAGCACTCGCCTCTGCCCATAGGTAAAGAGGCAAAATCTGATCGTGCAACATGGATATCGCTGCACTAGTGATAACACGATTCTTCCTCTCGACAACCCCATTATGTTGGGGGTTTTATGGTACGGTCATCTGTCTTATGATCCCATGCTGGAAACATAAGTCTACAAACTGACTGGAGGAATAATCTCCTCCATTATCTGACCGTAAGACCTTGATCCTCTTTCCAGATTGGTTCTCCACAAGAGCTCTGAACTCTTGGAACCTCTTGAAGACCTCACTCTTGGTATTGAGGAAATAGATCCAGGTCTTCCT
The DNA here is from genome assembly GCA_000966675.3 of Picea glauca. Taxonomy (NCBI): domain Eukaryota; kingdom Viridiplantae; phylum Streptophyta; class Pinopsida; order Pinales; family Pinaceae; genus Picea; species Picea glauca. The sequence goes on along the minus strand of JZKD02S1948688.1, from coordinate 27,904 downwards.
TGAGTAGTCATCAATGAATGTGAGATAGTACTCACAACCACTCAAGGATTTCCGAGACATGGGCCCACAAACATCCATGTGTACTAAATCCAGTATCCTAGTTGATCTGGTGTCACTGCTGGGGAATGAGGCCTTGGTAAACTTGACAAGCACACATCCTCTGCAAACATCCTTATGCTCTGTACTGATCTGTGGCACTCCGGTCACAACCTCTCTCAGTCCTACAAGAGCTCCATGATGTATATGGCCCATCCTACGATGCCATAACTCACATGTCTGTCTGCTGCTGTCGCTTCTCACTGCCAATGCATGAAGAGGCTGAAAAAGAATTTTGAATGTTTTCCCATCCCTCACTCCAATCACTTTTCCTGAGGCAAGCAAGGACCCATTAGGGTGTATGAATACCTAGGTCACTCTGAAGGACACCTTAAGACCTCTATCCTAGAGGGTAGAAACTGAAATCAAATTCTTCTTTAGCCTAGGGACATAGAGAACGTCCTTGAATGATATAGGTGGCATGCCATCTCTTCTAAAAGTAAAAATTCCAATCCCAACAACTATGAACAAGGAGTCATATTCGAGAGTGATATCCATCCTGACCTCTATGTCTCTGAGATTAGTCAAATGCTCTCTAACTCCAGTGATATGGCTCAAAGCCCCGCTATCAATATACCATATACTGGGTGTTGTCTCAATTGAAGTGAAGCATATGAGGAAAACACACTCTATCTCAAACCAAGTTTGAAACTCTGCCTCCTTTGCTGTAGCTGCGGTACCACCCCTCTTCTTCTTCTTATTGGGACACTATCCAACATAGTGCCCCAACTTCTTACAAACAAAGCACGTCACTTTTCTCATATCTCTCTTCTTCCCAATACTGCTCTCTCCTCCCTGTGGTGGGGCCCCAAACATGGGACCCTGTCGACCTTCTTATTACGCTTTGTCCAAAGAGAAAGATCCTTATCACATTGTAGTGTTTGCTGCTACTATCCAGAAGCCTTTGAGACAAGTCTAATCTCCTCCTGAACGAAATCATCCCACATCCTTGATCCAGATTTTATGAGCAGAACGAAATGAATATATATTATTAACAGGTGCTTAACACAAAATAAAAGAGATACAGTAAAACTGGTTTTCTATTAAATAAGGAAATAAGCTGAAAATATAAAATGTAGCGAAAACAAGCTTGCTGGAATGGTGGCGACTTATCTCTGAGAAGAGATGTGACAGTTACACTCATTCGCAAGAAGATGATTACAATGAGGCATTGAAGGCCTTTTAACAATAAACAAAAATGCCAAAAACCCTATACATCCAAAAACCTAACCCTAGGAGATGAAGCGCCAAAAGTCATGTGGGCTCCGTCTCGGTAAGTTAGTACATCAACTTCCCAAGGTCATAACTTTTGCATACGATCTCCATTTTAGGTGTATGATAGCTCGTTTGAAAGGTATCGTCAAGCAGATTCATTTAGGGGGATCAATCATGCCTTTAGATATCATTGAGAAACTCGATCTTGGAAAACCTTCATTTAGGCCCTCAAAATGGTCCTGGAAGTTAAAACTGCTAAAAATAGTAAATTGCCAAAATTGCCAAAAAACTGTTTTGAGCCAGTTGGAAAAGGTGGGCGGCCACCGATATCCACCTGGATCAATCCTCCCTCCTTAGGAAGCAATGGTATCCATTGTGTTGATTTCCCTCATCAGATGAGAGAATTGTTGCTGAATTTGGCCCCGGGTGAGCCACTTGCCTTGGTGCAGGAGCTACCCTGCTTTGACGACTCGATAAAGCTGGATCCTTTGCTGTTGAGTGCCATTGATCTGTGTGTCCACAATCTGACCACTGGATTTCTTTTGTATACATTTGGGGTTGAGCTCTTTTGGTGTCAGCTGTTCTGCTACATCTAAGGTGTCCAATAATAGTGGCAAATAAGGGCGAAGGAGATCCACGTTGAACATTGGGTGCAGGCCAAGGAAAGGAGGAATGTTGAGCTCAAAATAATTATCCCCCACAACCTTCGTGATGGTGTACAACCCATAACAGAGTGTGTGAATCTTCTAATGTTCCTATAAGGCGTTCTTTCTGCAAGTGCAACCAAACTTTGTCGCCCACCTCAAACTTATGTGGCACCCGATGTTGATCATGGCGCTGATAGTACTTGTCATTGGACTTCTGTAAGATATCCTAAACCTATTGGTAGATGTGATGGATCCACTCAATGAAATAGGTGGCTTTGTCAGCTTCAGTTGGAGTAGGAGATGAGTCGGTCGAGGTGACCGCAAGCATAAGTGAAATCTCTATGGGACCCAATGGTTGGAATCCCAACCCCACCTAAAAGGGGCTGTAGATGGTTGAGCTATGCAGGGCTCAGTTGTAGTTGTGTTGGACACAGGGAAGGCTCTCATCCCATGTGTGAGGGTGCTTTGAATTATACATGCGAAGGATATGCACAATCATTCGATTTACGACCTCGGTTTGGCCATTTGGCTGGGGGGTGGAAGGCCATGGATTTGGTGAGCTTGGTGTCCAGTAGTGACCAGAGGCTCGACCAGAATGTGCTAAGAAATCAACTGTCTTGATCTGAGACAATGGTTTGTGGGATTCCAAAATGTACCTAGACTCGTTCAAATAAGAGTTTGGTAGTGGCCTCTGCTATGATGTTCTTCTTGCAGGCAACCAGAATCACCATCTTAGAAAAGAGATCAACAACCAAAAAAACACAGTCATTTCCCCGCTTGGTGGACGAGAGGCCCGACATGTAGTCCATTGAGATGGATTCCCATGGCCTGTCAGGAGTAGGAAGAGGGGTGTACAGGCCCTGTTTCTTAGTGGTCAGTTTGACAATAGTGTAGGACCTGATATACTTGTTGACCTCTTGTCAAAGTTTCGGCCAGTAGAAATGTTTTTGTAGCATTGCCACTGTCTTTTCGATGCCGAAGTGTCCTGCCACCCGACTGTAGTGGGATTCCCAGATCATCCTTGCTCGCTCGCTTGATGGAACACATATATGGCCCAAACGACACAACAACCCATCATGAAGATGGAAATTATCGACAACTGTGTTTGCACCCAATATTTGGTAGGTGGTGGCGAAGTCCGGGTCTGTCTCATAGAGTTGGGGCCATCCAGAGGTGTCATGGCCACAGGATTCTAGTACCGTGGTGAGTGCCGCGACTGGCGGTCTGCTGAGGAAATCAACAACATGATTGGTGCTTCCTGTTTTATACTTGATGTTGAGGTTGAATTGCTACAAGTATGTGGACCACTTTTGATGGTGATCATTCTACAATTTTCCTTGTGTTTGCAACTGCAGTGGCTTATGATCAGTGTGGATGATCGTCTCCTTCCCAAGAATGTAATGTCTCCACTTGCGGAAGGCTTGCACAATGGAGTACATTTATTTTTCGTAAGTAGGGTACTTACAGACAACATCTGATAGTGTCTCACTATGATAGGCCAAGGGGTGGCTGTGCTGAGTGAAAACGACGCCCACCGCATAGTCTGAAGCATCTGTCTCAATCTCAAAGGGTTGTTGCAGGTTTGGTAGTGAAAGTACTGGGGTTGAGCACAAGCGCTGCTTCAAATCATTGAATGCTTGTTGTTTGGACCGACCCCATGCAAATTTCGCCTTACTACCACCCCTGGTTATTTGGCCGAGGGCCCATGCAATATGGGAGAATCCCAACATGAACCTGCGATAGAAATTGGCAAGGCCCAAGAAGATCCGAAGCTTAGTGAGTGTGGTTGGGGCTGGCTAATCACAGATGACTTGGATCTTGGCTGGATCCACATGTACGCCATGCTGGTCAATGATGTATCCTAGGTAATGGAACTTGTCCGTGTCGAAGGAGCATTTTTCCAATTTGGCATATAGCTTGTGTTGCCGCACGGTGTTTAGAACCTACTAAATATGCTGCAAGTATTCGACCCAAGTCTTGTTGTAAATGAGAATGCCATCCAAATACACCACTACAAAAGTATTGGTCAATGGTCGCAGGATATCATCTATCATCCTCATGAAATTGGTTGGAGCATTTGTCAAACCAAAGGGCATGACCAACCATTCAAAAAGGCCTTCCTTCAACTTGAAGGCAGTTTTTCATACATCTGTCTATTCTATTGGGACCTAGTGGTAGCCAGACTTTAGATCAATCTTACTAAAGTATTTGGCCCCCGTGAGTTGATCAAGGAGGTCGTCGATTCGGGGAATCGGGTACCGGTTTCTGATTGTGATTTTATTCAGAGTCTGATAATCAATGCAAAGTTGCCAGGTTCCATCTTTCTTCTGTACTAGCATGATTGGGCTCCAACAAGGTGATGAGCTGGGATGGATGTGCCCCTTGTGGAGCAGTTCTTGGATCTGTCGCTTGATCTCCTCATTCTCTAATAGAGAGCGACGATAGACTGACCCATTGGGAAGTGGTGTGTCGGGGGTTAGATCGATGGGGTGCTTGACTTGGCAGTGCAAAGGTACCCTAGTAGGTGAGGAGAGATCAGTCGCAAAGACCCTGGATGTGGATGTGATATTTCGCTTATTCTGAGTGCGAATCACGAAGAAGAAAAAATTCCCCGTCTGAGAGATGACCTTCCTGCATTTCTTAGCAAAGATCAAGGAAATAGCACTAGGTGGGACTACCTCGGGTATCCTATACAATTTCCTGTTCAAAGTAATAATAACACTACGAGGCCTAGACTCATAAACAACATGACGTTTCCATAAATAAGGTTGGCCCAAAATAACATCACAAATTTCGAGAGGAGCAACATCACATAATACCTCGTCTTTGAAGGGCTTGGTTCCGTATGACAATTGACACTGTTGACTGATGCGGAGATCGCTTCCTTGGCGGATCCATCCAATGGTGTAGGGTTTTGGGTGTGCCGTTGTCGGCAGGGCTAGCCGCTTGACGACCTCTGCTGAGATGAGGTTCTTCTGGCTACCACTATCAATGATGAAGTGCAATGGGGTGCCTTTTACCCACATATGTGAATGGAAGAGGCATTCTCCTTCTTCTGGCTCGTTTGGTTCAACAGGCTGGAGCTTGGTGGTAGCAATGGTGGAACTGGGTTCCGCGTCACTGATCCGTCTTCCCCTTTCTGGTTCTGGCTCAGAGTCGGAACTCACATCTGATTCATAGGCTTTCACTTTGGCCACCAACCACTTCTTTGAGCGACATTCAACAATGTTATGCCAAGGGCTCTTATGGAATTTGCACCACTTCCTGGTATATTTCTTTGTCTTTCCGGTTTCCTTATTTGGTTGTGGCTTGGACTGGTTGTCTTGATACTGTCCATATTTTCTCTGTCCTTTGTTCTGTGGGTTCAGGCTGCCCTTTCCTGGCTTTTTTTGTGAGGGGTTCCCATGCCCAAATTGCCGCGTCTTTTGTTTGAGCTTCTGCTAGATTTTGACGTCATATCGGTAGGCTGCACCCAAGGATGAAATGTCTAGAAATTTCATTTCGGTCTAGATGCATCTATGTAGAGAATTGCAATACTTGAGCACTAGATGTCCCTCAGAATATTTGATACCCAGGCTGGTGCGCAAGGTATGGAAGATATTTGTGAAATCTGGCACTGCTTGGTCTCTTTCTTGCCGCAGTGTGGTCCATTTGATATACAAGTCATCATAACTTCCGACAGGGCAGTATTGTTCCTTAATAGCATCCCCGAAGGATTCCTAGGTGGCCATGACTGTAAATAATGAGGGTTCCTCTGTTTCCTTTTTCTCACAGAAAGTTTCCCACCAATATTTGACATGTGAAAAGACTTTGAGGAGCGCAAAAGTAATATTTTCTCTATTCGAAAAGTTATGGACGGAAAAATACCCTTCTAGTAGATTCAACCAATTGTCTACAACATCTATGTCTATCTGACCTTCAAATATAGGAATACCAAATTTTATTTGTACCTAGAAGGGGGCGGTGCCTCCGCTCAAAGAAGATGTGTCGCCTGTTGGTAACCGCCGAAGGATTTGCGTGAAACTATCCATCATCTCATTCCTTTGTTGCGTGAGGGCTTCCTCAATAAACAATTTGAAAGGATCTCCTATCCCTTCATATTTCTTTTCTCCTACCATGAGAGGTTGCTTGGGCATGCGAGATATTTTGTCCTCAAGATAAATAAGGTCGAGAGCCAACTCTTTGTACTTCGACCTCGTTGGGGACATGCATTAAGACGACAAGGAGAAAACCGCTCTGAAACCACTGATACGGATTTTATGAGAAGAATGAAATGACTACAAATTATTAATAGGTGCTTAACACAAAATAACAGAGATACAGTAAAACTGGTTTTCTATTCAATAAGGAAATAAGATGAAACTATAAAATGCAGCGGAAACAAGCTTGCTGGAATGGTGGTGGCTTATCTATGAGAAGATATGTGACGGTTGCGCTCATTCGCAAGAAGATGATTACAATGAGGCTCTAAAGGACTATTTACAATAAACATAATTTCCAAAAACTCTAGACATCCAAAAACCTAACCCTAGGAGATGAAGCGCCAAAAGTCATGTGGGCCCCGTCTGGGTAAGTTAGTACATCAACTTCTCGGGGTCGTAACTTTTGCATACGATCTCCATTTTAGGCGTATGATATCCCGTTGGAAAGGTATCGTCAAGGAGATTCATTTAGGGGGATCAATCATTCCTTTGGTTATCATTGAGAATATCTATCTTGAAAAACCTTCATTTAGGGCCTCAAAATGGCCCCAGAAGTTAAAATTGCTAAAAATAGTAAATTGCTAGAAAACTATTTTTAGCTAGTTGGAAAAGGTGGGTGGCCACCAATATCCACCTAGATAAATCCTCCCACCTTAGGAAGCAATGGTCTCCATTGCGTTGAGTTCCCCCATTAGATGAGGAAATTTCGGCTGAATTTGGCCCCGGGTGAGCCACTTGCTTTGGTGTAGGAGCTGACCTGCTTTGACGACTCGATAAAGCTGGATCCTTTGATGTCGAGTGCCCTTGATTTGTGTGTCCACAATATGATCACTGGATTCTTGTTGTATGTAGTTGGGGTTGAGCTCTGTTGGTGTCAGTTGTTCTGCTACATTTGAGGTGTCCAATAATGGTGGGAAATAAGGGCGAAGGAGATCCACGTTGAACACTGGGTGTAGGCCAAGGAAAGGAGGAATGTTGAGCTCAAAAGAATTATCCCTCACAACCTTGGTTATGGTGTATGACCCATAATGGAGTGGACAAAGCTTCCGATGGGGTCCTGTAAGGTGTTCTTTCTGCAAGTGCAACCAAACTTTGTGACCCACCTGAAACTTATGTGGCACCCGATGTTGATCATGGAACTGCTTGTACTTGTCATTGGACTTATGTAAGATATCCTGAACCTGTTGGCAGATGTGATAGATCCACTGAATGAACCAGGTGGCTTTGTCAGCTTCTGTTGGAGTAGGAGATGAGTCAGTCGAGGTGACCGCAAGTGGAAGTAAAACATCTATGGGACCCAATGGTTGGAATTCCAACCCCACCTGAAAGGGGCTATGGCCGGTTGAGCTATGTAGGGCTTAGTTGTAGCTATGTTGGACATAGGGAAGGCTCTCATCCCATGTGTGAGGATGTTTTGAATTATACATGCAAAGGATATGCACAATCATTCGATTTATGACCTCGGTTTGGCCATCTGTCTGGGGGTGGAAGGCTGTGGATTTGGTGAGCTTGGTGTCTAGCAGTGACCAGAGGCTCGACCATAATGTGTTGAGAAATCGAATATCCTAATCTGAGACAATGGTTTGTGGGATTCCAAAATGTAACTAGACTCATTCATAGAAGAGTTTGGCAGTGGCCTCTGCTGTGATGTTCTTCTTGCGGCAACCAGAATCGACATCTTAGAAAAGAAATCGACAACCACAAAAACACAGTCATTTCCCAGCTTGGTGGACGGGAGGCACGACATGTAGTCCATTGAGATGGATTCCCATGGCCTGCCAGAAGTAGGAAGAGGGGTGTACATGCCCTGTTTCTTAGTGGTCGGTTTGGCAATAATGTAGGGAGTGCAGAACCTGATATACTTGTTGACCTCCTGTCGAAGTTTCAGTCAGTAGAAATGTTTCTATAGCATTGCCACTATCTTTTCGACGCCGAAGTGTCCTGCCACCCGACTATAGTGGGATTCCTAGATCAACTTCAGTCTCTCTCTTGATGGAACACAGATATGGCCCAGACGACACAACAACCCATCATGAAGATGCAAATTATCGACAACTGTGTTTGCACCCAACATTTGGTAGGTGGTGGAGAAGTCCGAATCCATCTCATAGAGTTGGGGCCATCCAGAGGTCTCATGGCCACAGGATTCTATCACTGTGGTGAGTAACATGACTGGCGGTTTGCTGAGGAAATCAACGATGCGATTAGTGCTGCATGTTTTATACTTGATGTTGAGGTGGAATTGTTGCAAGTATGTGGATCACTTTTGATGGCGATCATTTTGCAATTTTCCTTGTGTCTGCATGAAATGAAGTGGATTATGATCAGTGTGGATGACTGTCTCTTTCCTAAGAATGTAATGTCTCCACTGGCGCTAGGCTTGCACAATGGAGTACATTTCTTTGTTGTAAGTAGGGTACTTACAAACAACATATGATAGTGTCTCACTATGTTAGGCCACGGGGTGGATGTGCTGAGTGAGAACGACACCCACAGCATAGTCTGAAGCATCTGTATCGATCTCAAAGGGCCGCTGTAGGTCTGGTAGTGAAAGTATTGGGGCTGAGCACAAGAGCTACTTCAAATCATCGAACGCTTGTTGGTAGCCGCCGAAGGATTTACGCGAAACTATCCATCATCTCGTTCCTTTGTTGCGTGAGGGATTACTCAATCAACAGTTTGAAAGGATCTCTTGTCCCGTCATATTTATTTTCTCCATCCATGAGAGGTCGCTTGGGTGTGCGAGAGCTTTTTTCCTCAAGAGAAACAAGCTCGAGACCCAACTCTTTGTACTCTGACCTCGTTGGGGACATGCATTAAGATGACAAGGAGAAGACCGCTCTGAAACCACTGTTCCATATTTTATGAGTAGAACAAAATGAATACAGATTATTAACAGGTTCTTAACACAAAATAACAGAGATACAATAAAACTGGTTTTCTATTCAATAAAGAAATAAGCTGAAACTGTAAAATGCAGCGGAAACAAGCTTACTGGAATGGTGGCGACTTATCTCTGAGAAGAGATGTGACGACTGTGCTCATTCAAAAGAAGATGATTACAATGAGGTTCTGAAGTTATTTTTACAATAAAAAGAAATGACAAAAACCCTAGATATCCCAAAACCTAACCCTAGGAGATGAAGCACCAAAAGTCATGTGGGCCCCAACTTTCCGTGGTTGTAACTTTTGCATACGATTTCTGTTTTAGGCGTATGATAGACCGTTGGAAAGGTATCATCGAGGAGATTAATTTAAGGGGATCAATAATGCTTTAGGTAATAATTGAGCAGCTCAATCCTGATAAATATTCATTTAAGCCCTCAAAATGGCCCAAGAAGTTAAAACTGCTAAAAATAGTAAATTGCCAAAATTGCCCGAAAACTGTTTTGAGCAAGTTTGAAAAGGTGGGTGGCCATCGATATCCACCTGGATAAATCCTCTTTCCTTAGGAATAAATGGTCTCCATTGCATTGGGTTCCCCCATCAGATGAGGAAATTTTTGCTGAATTTGGCCCCGGGTGAGCCACTTGCCTTGGTGCAAGAGCTGCCGTGCTTTGACGACTTGATAAATATGGATCCTTTGCTTTTGAGTGACCTTGATATGTGTGTCTACAATATGATCACTTGATGCCTGTTGTATGTAGTCAGGGTTGAGCTCTGTTGGTTTCAGCTGTTCTGCTACATCAGAGGTGTCCAATAATGGTGGGAAATAAGGGCAGAGGAGATCCATGTTGAACACTGGGTGCAGGCCAAGGAAAGGAGGAATTTTGAGCTCAAAAGAATTATCCCCGACAACCTTGGTGATGGTGTACGACCCATAACGGTTGGGAAAATATTTCTGATAGGTGGCTTCTTCATGGACTCATTCTTCCCTTAGTACTAGAAGGAGTCTCACAACTTCCTGTCTCTAAAAATTTCTCTGAAGTCAATGTTGAATATGTCATTGAATCTGATGTTGAATATGATGTTGAATCCAAGAATCTATTGGACCCAATTATAGGTCTTCCCAGTAACCTATATAACCTCTCCTTTCGAACACCAAACACTATTGTTGTGTCCTGAGTAGATTCCTTTGAATACAAAAGTACATGTCCATCCTAGGACACAATTGCATATCCTTCATCTTTGAAAGTTGCAATTGAGAGTAGGTTTAATTTCAAATATGGAACATATAACATATGTTCTATTCCCATAAATCCTCCCGACTCGAGCTGAAATATTACATATCCAAACCCTCTTATTGCTTGTTTGGTGTTAGTTATAGATCTTACATAGCAATCTGTGTCGATCTATGAGAAATTAAGGAACACCGATCCCTTTCCTATCATGTGGCAAGATGAACCACTATCCATGAAACATACCTCGATGTCTTCATACATTATACTATTAAGACCGACCATTAAGAAGTATTATTTCTCGAATCTTTCAACAAGACTATTAACTTCACTTGGGGCTGCTACCTGTCTTCTTGTAAGTGCCCTTACATCTTCCTGGTTCTTCTTTAGACTAATTGTGGATAAAGTGTCTGAAACTTCTCTACCTTATGTCCACTCTTACCATAATAAGAGCATAGTTTCTTGTTCCCATCTTGGAACCACAATCCCTTCTTGGCATTCCCCCTTTTCTTTTGTCTTGGAAAATAACCTTTTCTTTTATCCTTTTCCTGAGATGGATTTTTTTGCAAGGATTTTCTTCTTTGACATTTCACCATATTATGGTTACTAGTTCCATAGGAAGCACATGGATACTTAGATCATAAATTCATACCATTCTTACTAGTGGGAAATGTGTCCATTCCCTCTTTAAAATGCACATGTCTTCCTGGAGATGTCTTGCATCTGTTATCTTTCCCAGGGATGGAAGGTAAGACTAATTGCTTCTGAAGGACCTCTTCATTTGAATTTCTCCTTACTTCAAACGTTCTTGAGCACTCTCCATATTGATGGGTAAAAGAAGAATATAATGAATTATCTTCCTCGGTTATAACTTTTGTAGAAGATATCCTCTCTTGTATTGGAGACCTTTCATTCTCTACTTTCCTAGCTTCATAGAATGGTGCCAATATATGGTCCTTAGCCTACAATTTTCTTTCCAATTCATGAAAAATACCTCTATGGAATTCTTCATGACATGTCAATTGATATTGATGCTTCTACTTCTCCTCCTCAAGAGATTGTAGTTGCATCCTTATTTCAGAATTCTCCTTCTAAATTTGTCGGTTAATTTCCTTTTGGAACCTTAAACTTCATGAGAGCTTTACTCTTTTTTTTCTTTGCAACAAGAGATCTATGCTAGGATTTTTCAAACACCTTCACCAATTTGAGTCTTGGACCTCGTCACATTAACTTGCAAATACTTGTAAAAAACCAACTTTGATACAAACTTGATCTAAAAATCCTTAGATGCCAAATTATTCTTTAAATATACATTTCAACATCTAACTTGATTCAAAATAATTCTTCATCGTATTTGATAGATTTTCATAACACGTGAAACTTTTACTTATCCAAAACTTCATGAAATGATGATAATTTTGCAGAATTATGTGAGATGACACATTGGAAAATAAAAGAACTAAGATGACAATATTTGATGATGGAGTTCATCTCTCCTAGGCTACATCTCCGAGTCTCATTTAATAGTGAGGTTTCTCTTCATTAATCTCAAATGTAGAAAAAATAGAATGAAAATGGACTTACAAAGCTAAATTTTGAAATCACTCTTCAATTTTGCTGCTCAAACCTAGAAATAGAGTTTACCATTGAATTCCTCATGAAATTATGAGAAAAATGAGTATAAACTCAACCATATTCTGAATTGACTCAATTTTACCCTCTTTACACGCCAAAAGATGCACTGTGGCTCTCATACATGGCAATCTGGGCTAAGAATTTCATATACAACATCTTAGCAAAAAAATAACATCACCATCATTCTCCTCTTGGAAATACGATAAAAATGAGTATAAACAAGGCTATGTTTGGACATGGTACTTAATGGCACACAAAACGAGACAACACCATCATGTACTAATTGTACCCTGCATGGAAATCGATGTGCTCCTCCTCTGTCTCAGGATTCATGCCTGATCTTAAATAGGGAACATACCTGACTGTGGTTCAAAACTTTAGTTAACCGCAACATTGAGTCAAAACCGATCCCCATGGAATTTCTGTAACACATGGCATCATTGGCACGTTGGTTAAGGCTTGGGTTTATGTGGGAGGAGGTCACAGGTTCGACCCCATGAAACTCTCCCCCTTAGGTGTTTTATTGCAACCATATTATATATATAGTATGGGTCATTTTGTATAGTGGTTGACAGTTTCTAACCCCCTTCGCGAATCTTGGGTGTTTTTTATATGACATGCAAACAAACCTTGGGTCGAGGGCTTGGCCCTCGACCCTCCTTTTTCCGTCAATTATACAACTCCATAACTTAAATATAAGTTTTATCATTTGAATGTTAAGTCACATGGTATGGTATAATGGTAATCCATTGGATTGTTGTATGGGAGTTTGAGGGTTTGACATTGGTCGACCTCATACAAATTTTGATAACCCATAGCCATGAGAGGCCAATGGGAGACTACCAAGTGGTGATCTCTCATTGCTCCATCTAAGCCTGTATGAACATGACACATGTCAAGATCTGATTGGTCCACCTATAATTGTACAGTTTCCCTGTCACCTTTCCAACTCAGCTGTATGGATGTGCCACATGTCACACTTCTAGTGGTGCCACATGTCACCTCTTTGACTTTTGATATGTTTGACCAAAACTTTGACTAGCCATATCTTTCGCATACGAACTTCATTTGAGGCGATTTTTACGCCATTGGAAATCTCTCGCCGAGCTCTACGCAATGAATTCCTTTTCGAGAACATTTGAGACGATCAAATTTCAAGCATTTCTGGATCTTTGTGGACCTCTATGAGCATTCTAGATCCTCCTGGATCAATAGAGTAATCCACAACCAACATAGACATAAAATTGTTTCCGGTAACTAAATCGAACACGTAAGATAAAAAAAATTAGCATATCGTATTAATTGTAGAAAATTCCAAATTAAAAATCTTTTCCTTTCGAGTGAGAATGAAACTGCTACCGACTAACTACGATAAATCCAAGGCTAACCTCTATAAACTCCAAGGGTCTCTAAAAATCACAATGAACATGCAAATCATGACATAGGATGTAAAATTAGGAGAGGGGCTGCTTAATCCTCGCCTGTTCGAAACCAAATTTAATTTTAGTGAACATTAACCATTATCAATGATCAATTTTTTAAAATGAAATTGAACTATATTTGAATTAAAAAAGTTGTGCCGAGGAAAACAACGATCATACAAAGTCTTCAAAAATGGCTCACAACATGTACATATAACTATTATAGAAAAAATTAGATCTCTTTCCAGATTGATTCTTGATTATCTATGTTGATTACATCTTTGATAAACTGGCCTAAAGGTCACCGAACTTTAAAAAACATTTATTGATAAGAGGAGGAAAAATCCTGAATTTCCGAGGCCCTTTCCTACTACATAGTTCCTTCCTCAATATCCATAGGTGTCGTGTCGCGTTCTTCAATTCCATTGACAGTAAAAACTTCACAAGGAGATAAAGTACCATGATTAATTAATGCATCGGTAAAGTGCCAAGGGTATGCCAATGTCCTTAAGTGTTGGATCTCAAGCTCCATTGCATCCATCCATTGCGTCAAGGAGGCCATGGCAAGTTCAAATTCCCCCATTTTTCCTGAGATTTGTCGAGGCATAGAACATTTGGCCTGAGAAATCTCCTCATGTTGCCTGCATATCTTCTTGAAATATCTCTAGGAGGGGTCCATCGTTATCCACTACAACCAGAATCCAGTAAACCTTCTCCCCCCATAGATTCCAATCCTAATTATAAAGATAATAGATGCAAGAATTTTTAAATGAGTATCCCAGAATTAAATGAATAAAAAAAACAACTGGAAGAATTGTTGAAGAAAGGGTACATACGCCTAAGTATATCACCTTGGGGAGAACCAACACTCTTTGTTAAAAAGAAGGATGGCATGTTGAGGTTATGCATCGACTTTAGACAACTCAATAAATCCACTGTGAAGAACAAATCCCATCTACCTAGAATTGATGACCTATTTGATCAGCTAAGAGGAGTAAAGATATTTTCAAAGATAGAATTGAGATCAAGATATCACTAGGTTAGAATCAAGGAAGAAGACATCAATAAGACAACTTTTAGAACCAGGTATGGAGATTATGAATTTGTAGTGGTGCCATTTGGACAGACCAATGTACTAGTTTCCTTTATGTGCTTGATGAATGGCATATTCAAAAAATATCTAGATAAGTTTGTCATTTTGTTCTTGGATGACATAATTATTTATTCTGATTCATAGGAAGAGCATGAACATCACTTGAGGTTGGTGCTGCAAGTTCCAAGGGAGCATCAGTTGTATTTAAATCTAAGAAAGTGCTCTTTTTACCAAGAGTAGATCCATTATTTGGGGCACGTTATTTCAGAGGAAGGTATAACAGTAGATCTTGAGAAGATTGAAGCCATTAGAGGATGGATAGCACCAAAGAATGTTTAAGAAGTTATATCTTTCATGGGATTAGCAAGATACTACAAAATATTTATAGCAGGATTCTCTAAAAATGCTCATCCCATCACTTCTTTACAAAAGAAGGGAATTAAGTTTGAATGGATAGCAGAGTGTGAAGAAAATTTTAGTTTGTTGAAAAAATTACTTACTAGTGCACCTATTTTGAAGATTGTTGACCCAAATGAGAATTTTTTGGTATGTATAGATGCATGTAAATAAGGACTTGGTGGAGTCCTCACTCAGAATAGACATGTCATTAGTTATGAGTCCAAAAATATTAAAGAACATGAGAGGAATTATGCCACATATGATTTAGAGCTTGTTGCCATAGTTCATTCATTGAATATGTGGAGGTATTATCTCATGGGGAAGAAATTTGAATTAAGGACAAACCATAGTGGTCCAAAATATATTTTTGAGCAACTAATTTTAAAGCCAGACAGACAAGATGTCTGGAATTTTTAAGTGAGTACGAATTTGGAATCAAGCATATCAAAGGAAAAGAAAATAAAGTTGTCGATGCACTCAACAAAAGAGTACATCTCATGCATGCTACATCCATTAGTATGCACATTTCAGATCCACAACGTAGAATTTTAGATGTTTTTATTATAGACCAACATTACCTATAGGTAAAAGAAATATTACATCAGGAAAACGTACAACAAAAATATAAAGAGTATAAGATGAAGGAATATGGAGTACTTATGCATAAAAGTATAATTTATGTTCCTAATTCCAGAGAACTTAGGAATTTGGTATTAAAAGAAACGTATAATGTTCCATATGTCGGACATCCTTGTTACCATAAAACAATTGCAACAATAAGAAGCCAATACTTTTGGCCAGGGATGAAGAAGGACGTTTTTTATTATGTTGCCAGATGTATGGAATGTCAGAGAGTGAAAGTTGAGCATAGACACCCAACGGGTTTGCTACAACCTTTTCCAATTCCAGAAAATAAATGGGAAGTGGTAACCATTGATTTTATTACTAAATAGCCCAGGACAACAAGGAAACATGATTCAATAATGGAAATAGTGGATAAATTGACAAAGAATGCTCATTTTTTTTTCCAGTGAACATGACTCATACAACAACTAATATTGCAGAAATTTACATGAGGTAAATTGCTAGGATGCATGGAATACCTAAGACAATAGTTTCAAACAGAGATACAAAGTTTACTTCAAAATTTTGGAGATGATTTTTTAAAAGATTTGGTACAAATATGAATTTTAGCACAACATACCATCTACAGTCATATGGGAAGACATAGAGAGTCAACCAAATGATTGGAGACATGTTAAGATTGTATGTGATGGATAAACCATCTAAGTGGGAATATTACTTGCATTTGGTGAAGTTTTCCTATAATAATGGGTATAAAGTTTCATTGAAGATGAGCCCATTTGAAGCTTTGTATAGTATAAAATGCAATACTCCATTGAGTTGGGACAACCCAACAAACATAGTAGCACTTGGGCTAGAATTGCTCAAGGATATGGAAGACCAGATGGATAAAATTAAACAAAATTTGAAAACAACACAAGATAGATAAAAGAGTTATGCAGATAATAACATAACAACTAGAGAATTTAAAGTGGGAGAGCATGTGCTTTTGAAAGTGAATCCCAAGAAGAGCTCATTAAATTTGGGGCTGTACCAAGCTAACAACTAGATTCTATGGTCCATTTGAGATATTGGATAGATTAGAGCCAATTGCATACATGCTTTCATTTCCTATCTCCATGAATGTGCATAATGTATTTCATGTATCTTTGCTGAAAAAATATGTGCATGATCCTAACCATGTTATTGATGGGAATTTGATTTAGGTGGAGTAAGAAGGAGACTTTCAAGTCCAACTAGTGTGCATATTGGACATGAAGGTCAAAGTGCTATGGAATTGAGCCATATGATTGGTAAAGGTTCAATGGACCTACTACGATCTTGAAGATGCTACTTGGGAGCATGCAGATGCCATGCATGAAGAGTACCCACGAATTTTTGAAGACTTTTGAAATTTTGATTTCTCTCTTTGTATATGCATTGAGGATAGTGCCAAAATAAGGGGGAGGGAAATGTAATACCCATGTTTTGTGTCCCCATATTAAGAATGTATTTTTTTTATTCATGAAAGACCAAAATGCATGTAAATTTGAAA
Organism: Picea glauca; assembly: GCA_000966675.3. Classification (NCBI taxonomy): domain Eukaryota; kingdom Viridiplantae; phylum Streptophyta; class Pinopsida; order Pinales; family Pinaceae; genus Picea; species Picea glauca. The sequence continues at coordinate 10,959 of JZKD02S1948688.1, read as the reverse complement.
TGTCAGAGTGCCTAGAAATGTAATACTTTGAATATATTAATAAAATACATCATTGGTTGCAAGACGGAAAAAGATAGAGATAGGGGATATGATTCCACGAGAGAGAGGGCCAAAGGGGCTAAGTATTTTATTTTCTTTTATTCACTCATCTTGGTTTTAATTGGGAAATTTGGTTACATGAACTTCTTGGGGAAGGCCATGTGGTGCTTAATTGCATGTAATTATATAAACCTTGCTTTTGGGTTGTTTGGGGGTTACTCATTCATTGTTACTCACTCATTTTGTTCATCATTCACTGATACTCATTCCTTATTCATTCTTTCATATTCTTGGTCTTGGTTTGGGCATGGGAAATGAATTATGAGAGGAAAAGAGCCATTGCTTGTTGGATATAGGTAACTGTTGATTATTCCATAATGGAATGGATGCATGGGTGCATGAGATTGATGGAAATTGTGAAATAAATGTCTACAACTGAGAATCCTTGGATTTTATAGCATTGATATTTCTTGACCGATAGCACTGGAGCCCTAGAAAAGAAGTGGAACAAACTAAGGGACTGCATTGCAAAGAAAGGGGTTCATTTCTTTGGGTTGTGCAGGTTGAAGGGGGAGAGATATGGTAAACTAGGATTGCTATGTGGTTGGGAAAACCATGAGAGATTGATAGCTGAATGTGTGTGTTAGAGTCGTCCTAGGACCCATTTTTATGGATTCATAGCCTTGGCTCGGGGGTGACCTGATGTTGAGAGCTAGAACAACAAATTCTATGGTTGGGTGGAATCTCTAACGTCTGCAGCCAATTGGTGAATGGTTATTTAAAGATAAGTGCTCTCTATGTTTTTTGTGTAATTTATATTCCATTTTGTATTATTTATTTCTGATATGTGTTTATATCGTGCATGCTTGTTGTTAATGTTGCGCATGGCATGTTAATAATTTCCTTTATAGTTTAGCATGATTTTTTTATTACTGCATGTGCGTGTATCATGCTTAATTATTAATTAGTTGGTATTAGAAATTGAAAATTCATCAAGAAAGTGAATTCTTGAGGTACCCGGGTCGATGGGTACATTATAGATTGGTATCATATCGAACATTTTAGTGTTTGCTGGTAATGGGCATGTTAAAGTCATACTCAACACCAACAAAGCCAAACATTTACTCTGATACCAATATGTGATGTACCCATCGACTCAAGTACCTCAAGAATTCACCTTCTTGACATATTTTCAATTAATGATACCAATTATTTAATAAAGAAGCATGAAACCAACACATGAAATAATCAAGAAACATGATAAACTATAAAAGAAATGGATAACATTCCATGCATAGCATTAACAACCAACATGCGCATTATAAACACATATTAGAGATAAATAATACACAACGGAATACAAATTACACAGAAAACATAGAGAACACTTATATTTTCAAATAAACATTCACCAACTGGCTGCAGATGTCGGATGTTCAACCCAACCATTGACACTGTTGTTCTAGTTCTCAACAGTAGGTCACCCCCATGCCAGGGATATGAATCCAAAAGGATGGGTCTGAGGTCATCTCAAACATAAACAACCAACTATCAATCTCTCATGGTTTTACTAACCATACATAAATCTTGTTTTACTAGATCTCTTCCCCTTTAGCATGCACAACCCAAATAAATGATCCCCTATATTTTCAATGCAGTCCCTTAGGTTGTTCCACTTATTTTCCATGACTCCATTGCTACTGGTTAGGAAACCTCAATGCTGGAAAATCTAAGGATTCTCAGCTGTGGACAATTCTTTCACAAGTGCCATCAATCTCATGCACCCAGGCATCCATTCCTTTCTAGAATAATCAATAGTTACCTACAACCAACAAACAATGACTCTTTTCCTCCCATAATTCATTTCCCATGCCCAAACCAAGACCAAGATTGAGAAATAATGAATGAGGAATGAGTAACAATGAATGGGGAACAAAATGAGTGAGTAACAAGGAATGAGTAACCCACTAACAACCCAAAAGCGAGGTTTGTTTAATTACATTCAATTAAGCACCACATGACTTCCTTAAGAAGATCATGTAACCACTTTTCCCAACTAATTCCAAGATGGGTGAATAAAATATAATAAAAAGACTTAGCCCCTTTCACCCCCTCTCTCGTGGAATCATATCCCCCTATCTTTTTCCTTGTCCATCTTGTAGACAATGATGCATTTTATTAATATATTCAAAGTATTACATTTATAGCACTCTGACCTTTCAACTTTATAGGCACCCAGTCCTTTCATGAATAAACATAATAAATTAATAATCCAAGGACTCAAAGTTAGGGAATTACATTCCCCTCCCCCTTGTTTATTACTGCATGTGAGTGTATCATGCTTAATTATTAATTAGTTGGTATTAGAAATTGAAAATTCATCAAGAAAGTGAATTCTTGAGGTATCCGGGTCGATGGGTACATTATAGACTGGTATCATATCGAACATTTTAGTGTTTGCTGGTAATGGGTATGTTAAAGTCATACTCAACACCAACAAAGCCAAATATTTACTCTGATACCAATATGTGATGTACTCATCGACTCAAGTACCTCAAGAATTCACCTTCTTGACATATTTTCAATTTATGATACCAATTATTTAATAAAGAAGCATGAAACCAACACGTGAAATAATCAAGAAACCTAATAAACTATAAAATAAATGGATAACATTCCATGCATAGTATTAACAACCAACATGCGCATTATAAACACATATTAGAGATAAATAATACACAACGGAATACAAATTACACAGAAAACATAGAGAACACTTATCTTTTCAAATAAACATTCACCAACTGGCTGCAGACGTCGGATGTTCAACCCAACCATTGACACTGTTGTTCTAGTTCTCGATAGTAGGTCACCCCCGCGCCAGGGATTTGAATCCACAAGGATGGGTCTGAGGTCGTCTCGAACATAAACAACCAACTATCAATCTCTCATGGTTTTACTAACCACACATAAATCTCGTTTTACCAGCTCTCTTCCCCTTTAGCATGCACAACCCAAAGAAATGATCCCCTATATTTTCAATGCAGTCCCTTAGGTTGTTCCACTTATTTTCCATGACTCCATTTCTACTGGTTAGGAAACCTCAATGCTGGAAAATCCAAGGATTCTCAGCCGTGGACAACTCTTTCACAAGTTCCATCAATCTCATGCACCCAAGCATCCATTCCTTTCTAGAATAATCAATAATTACCTACAACCAACAAACAATGGCTCTTTTCCTCCCATAATTCATTTCACATGCCCAAACCAAGACCAAGATTGAGAAATAATGAATGAGGAATGAGTAACAATGAATGGGGAACAAAATGAGTGAGTAACAAGGAATGAGTAATCCACTAACAACCCAAAAACGGGGTTTATTTAATTACATTCAATTAAGCACCACATGAATTACTTAAGAAGCTCATGTAACCACTTTTCCCAACTAATTCCAAGATGGGTGAATAAAATATAATATAAAGACTTAGCCCCTTTCACCCCCTCTCTCGTGGAATCATATCCCCCTATCTTTTTCCTTGTCCGTCTTGTAGCCAATGATGCATTTTATTAATATATTCAAAGTATTACATTTCTAAGCACTCCGACCTTTCAACTTTATAGGCACCCAGTCCTTTCATGAATAAACATAATAAATTAATAATACGAGGACTCAAAGTCAAGGAATTACATTCCCCTCCCCCTTGTTTTTGAATTACGAGAAATTATGCCTTTAAAGACATTGTTACCATAATAGATTCTCTTGTGTATTGATCGAAGTACCGTCACAAAGTCTCCAAATATCATTATTCTAGTGATCTTTCCCTCTTTTCTATGCACACTCTTTGGTATAAGGCATAAGATTTAGAAACGTTGTTTGAGACCATTCATAGACCCCAACCATAGTAGGCTATATTATTTCCTTTGGGATTGAGAAGACTCCCCCTCGAACCTGCCACCCTAATGATCAATTATTATTGTATAACTTAAATAAACATAAATCTAGGGTTAACATGGATTTGGGATGGTTTAAATTAAATTTCAAATAAATCCAGGATTACGATGGATCTAGGCTGGTTTAAATTAAATTTTATAATGTTTATTTAAACTAAATATTAATTTATGATTGATATGAATCTTATGGTTTTCAGAAGGTCTGCGATTTTCAAAGATGAGGGCCTGGTCTGTGGCCTTGGGAAGGGGTCTATTTTTCACATATGCAAACAACAAATTTGTGTGGTTTCCTTTTTTCCCTTTTCCCCCACATTCAATATTTCCCTTTCCATGGGTGGTATAGCTCCTTTTTTAGGTGGTTTTATGATTCCTTTTGCTGATATGGATGATTTTGTTAGTGAAGAAGTGGATTACAGGGGAGATCCATTTACTCCCCCTGCGTTTCACAGACAAGATGAGTACTCTTTCTCTCCCCCTCAGTATCCTCCGGAGGGTACGTCAGGTGCCTTGAATGGTCCTGATCTTTTCGTGAGATCCGACGTTACAAGCCCTTGGGGATCCACTCACGTGGACTTCATTGTTCCCCCATCCCTTCCCTTCATTTCCCCAATCTCTCATCCCCTTGTCCGCATTCAAATTCCCCTCTTCCTCCTGGATTATATTTTGGTACCTCTACTGGCTCAGATGCTCTCGCTAAGCCCCCCTCTTTGAAAAAACCCTTCAAGCATTGCATTCAGGCTCAGAAATAAAGTGTTCATATGGTCGTTGGCAAAGACATAAACCTCAAAGACATTCCTTCTTTGGTAGGCAGGGCTTTGACTAGAAGGTTTAGTGGTAAAATGGTTGGGTTTTCAACTCTCCCTAGGTTGTTTGACCAACATTGTACCCCATTCCTTGGGTATAAGCTGGATTTCCACATCCTGGCCCATGGTTGGCTTAGTTTTCGATTATGTTCTATAGAATATGCCTCTTGCATAATAGAGAAGAATAAGGAACGTGGGCCTTCTGAGCTTGTTCTTAATCCCTGGATGGTCAATTTCAATCTCGTTCACACCTCGGTTATAGTCTTACAGGTTTGGGCTATTCTCCCCAGGCTCCCAATTTCTTTTGGAACAAATCAACCCTTGATGCCATAGTCAACAAGTTGGGAAGTTTTGTGTCTTTAGAACAATGGACATGGGTTATCATTAAAGTCGATTTGAAAGATAGACTCATAGGTGAACTAGAGCTTGTTTTCGATGAATATAATTGGTCACAGTGAGTGGACTACTAGAAGCTCCCTTAAGTTATTTCACATTCCATGGAACCGATCACCTCCTTTCTCATCTCCCTCAGCCTTTGTCGCAGGTTGTTAATCCCAGTAATATTTGGGTTAAGAAATCCTAGCCAGCTCAAATCAATTCATTTGAAGTGGTTGAAGTGGTGGAAAAGGCCCCAGCTCTAGCAAGTAATGATTCTGAAATGAAGGTCAACATGCTTCCAATTGTCTCTCTCTCAAGTATGTGTCCACGCTCCATCCATCCTTCAATTCCCTCTCCTCCTCTCCTACTACTCCCTCTTGTGGATTTTGATAAGCCCCCTTATTGATGCAAGAGCATCGCTCCATGTTTCCAAGTGCCAAAAAAGCCAACCCATCTGCGCACTAGGAGGGAGCGGATCCCAAAGAAGGATGTGCCAGTCCTTTCAAAATTCAGCCCAATTTTAAATTTTTTTAATGTATTAAATGTTTTTAGGCTCAAGGAGGGTTGATGCATTGCCTTTGTACATGATGAAATTATTGTAAGGTGTAATGTCGCCTTTAATGACTGACAAGTTGTTGGCTCTAGATCCAATTTGGAACTAGATGGCTATTAAATAAAATTCAATGTAATTTATGAGGTTAGGTGAGTTGGAGGGAAGGCTCAAGGAGCCCCTCTTTTGTAAAAAATCTCATTGTATCAAATTTCATTAGATTATTAGATGATTAGTTAGAGTAGGAGTTAGGAGTTGTTGAGATATAGAGAGAGCTCAAGAGAGGAGAAAGGCAAAATACTCTATTGTAGTCTGAGCTTTGTAGACACTGTATAGACATTCAATATTTAATGAAAAGAGCAGTTTTTCCTGCATATGAGGTTCTGTGTGTTTTTATATGAGTTCTTTGCTTACTTATGAATGTTTTTTATTGCATTTATGCATGTATACTTTGGATACTTGCAATTATGTTTCAATTACATGATTAGATAGAGTTACTATCTGTCTATGGGTCTGTTGAGTGTTATGGGCTCTTAGACTTGTGAAAGGAGTGCACTTTAACTCTGTTTCAGGTTCATAGAAGAGCGTGCCAGGTGGGCCCACCAGAACCATTCTCAAATCCAGAAGGAGGACCAGATTTGTTGAATATTCTGTGGGTCTAGTGTTAGAGAAGGTAGAAAAATCCAGAGTTGTTGAATACTCTGAAAGCTCTGCAAGGAGTGCATTGAGCCTGTGCAAGGAGTGCACAGTGTCTACATATTTCTGAAGTGTTGGAGAAATTTAGAGAGAGGAGAACCATAGTTATTGAATACTATGGATAAGAGGCTTCGTCGAACAGTTGTAGAAGTCAAGAACCTTTTCAGGTTCAGAAGCACAAGGAGTGAGCCCGGGGTTGAGTGGTTTTAAGTTCACAAAAGATTAGAAGAGATAGCGAGTGCAAGCCCACTAGAAGATTTTCTAAAAATCTTTAAATCCGAGCTCAAGAGGAAGAGGGTTGAGGTGCCAGGAGGGAACGAGACATCATCTGGAGAAGACAAAGGCTGAGACCCTTATAAAATTCGAGCAAGTTCAAGCTCAGGAGGTGCAACGTAGACGAAAGTCGAGAAGTCAACTCGTAGATAAAGGATAAAAGGCCAAGCCTTTGAAAAAAGTTTGAGAAATCATTCTTCCGAAGGAAAACATAGTATTAAGAGGGAGAAGCTACAACTATCGTCGGATCAACTGCCATGAGCCATCTGGACCATCAGATCTAAGTCCATATAGGAGGAGAACCCCACACAGAGGACAGATCCCTGCCATAGGATTTGAGTGCAGAGGATCTACGCCCATTGGATCCGAGTAAGTTGCACATGGTTTAACCCCTTGAAGTCCTTCGGACTTTGTTAATTCCGAGTTTTTTTCATTTATGCGCAGAAGTGTTCAAGGTTTCCAAAGTCTCGGGGACCCGAAGAGATCTGAGTCGTCCGTTTGAGTGGACACGTCGCAAGAGATCCGAGAGCCCGGAGATTTGGTTCTCCGGAGGAACAGAGGCGCAGATCTCTCAAGACTCCTGAAGCTCTGAAGAGCGGAGTCAATTTCCATCATTGATCTCCACCGTAGATATTGAAGGACATGTGTCAACAGATCCTACATTCTGGAGGACAAACACTTTGGCAAAAGGATAGAAGTGTGGATCAAGGATACTTGAAGGCCGAAGTCCATGAGGGTCGTTGGATGTAGCGGACACGTGGAGCACCAATCCGAACTCCGTCAGTTTGGGGTTCGAGAAGAACATTGTGCAGAGTGTTGGGGGATCCCGAAATCCCTAGAGGCCGGAGAAAACTTGGACCGTCAGATCTAGTGGACACGTGGTAGATGATTAGACTCTCCGCTGGTTAGACGTTTGAAGAGATTGTGGTTTGAAGTTTCCAAGACGGCTGAAGTCCCGGAGTCCGGAGTACATCGAAGTCGTCCATCTATCAGGACACGAATACCATGGAGATTGAGCCTTCGTCACTCCAGAGGTTTATATGTATTAGTACTAAGCGACGTCTGAAGGTCGGAGTCTCGAGGTAGATCTCAACCGTTGGCTTGCTGAGGGTTGCGGGCCGTCGATTTGTGTGAGTGTATTGTTTGATGGATCGACACTCCGGTGGAAATGGCAATTGGAGCAGGGAAAGCTCCCGAAGCCTGAAAACGCGAAGTGCGCGTGGGCCATTGATTAGACACCGAGACCGTCTGATCTGGTCCATCAGTCCGATAGTTCAAGAGCATTGTATGTTGGAGCAGGTAATTCTCTCAAAGCGCGGAGTCTCGAAGCCAGTTGTGAGTCGTAGATCTCGACAGAGGTTGTGATTCGTCGATCCCCGTAGGGGTTCAAGACTGCGCCAGTTCGTGAGTCCGGAGGAATTGGGGTGTGCTGTTGTGGTGAACTCCCGGAGCCTGAAACTCCTGAGGGACCGAATAAGCGCCTTTTGGGTTGGCACCTGGTTTTAGCCCTCAGTAATGTGTAATTTCGCCCAAGAAAAAGGGGCTAGTGCTTAATTTTGGCGAAGAAGAGGGTTTGGGCCACGGTTTCTTCCCGAAGCCGCATGGTGGATCCTCGCTAGCTGTTTTGAGGCATGGAGAAGGAAATTCAAGACCTGTGTAATATTTTTGGGGGCTCAGCAGGGCCCCAAGAGCTAATTCAGCTTTGGATTTGAATGATCCTAGACCTGGAGGTTGTACAGGCCCCAGGTGAGGGTGGGTGTCTGCATCACTTATCATGTCCCCCTTTCCCCATGCGGTCCCCTCCTTCCTCTCCCTGTCCCCCTCCAGAAGAAATATTTTGTGTCCTTTTATCCTGGTAGTAGATTGAGGTCCCCCGTGGTCTCTGAGGCAACCTTCGTCCGTCTAAAAAAGGTTTTTTCCTCTCCTAAAGCAGGTTATGCTCTTAGATCCCATAGGAAGTAGGAAGGACTTACATCCCAAGACAACTTTGTACTCCACCCCGTACAAAAAAATCCTATAGGGAGGAATTCTCATCTTTTTAAAGCTCAACAGAAATCTATAATCGACATCAAGAAAGATACCTAGTCTTCCATTACAAGGGCCCTTGGAGAGGTGAGAGACCTTAAGGGGCCTTCCCCATGATCATCCTATCCTTCAATTCTAGATCCCCCCCCTAAACAACTGGCCTTCAAGCGGCTCATCCAAAGCCACAATCTCGATGTAATACTGCTTCAGGAAACAAAATGTGAAGACTCAAAAACGAGGGCAATTGTGGAGAAATGATTGAAAATGTGGTTTTTTTGCACTATAGATGTAGAAGGAGAATCCAAAAAATTGTTTTATGGTTGGAGCCCTTCTTGTAAATCTATCTTCTCTTCTTATTTTAGCTCAACAATTTCAGTTCCCCTGCAATTCAAATAATTTGAGGTCCCTCTTTCCATTATCGATATCTATGGTCCGTGCACTAGCATAATTCCCTTTTGGGGTTCCATTATCGATATCTATGGTCCGTGCACTAGCATAATTCTCTTTTGGGGATCCCTAAGTGAACCCATGTCAATGGAAGGGGCTGATTTCAAATTCACCCTTAACTTAAGAGAAGTTTGGGGTCCTAACCCAAAGAGGGATTCCCAAAGCGGTTTTTTCCCAACTTTATTGAAAAATTTTCATTTAATCGATTTAGAACTGATCAAGTTGGTTCCAACATGGAGAACTTTTTGAGTCAGGGACGGTGTTGTCTTTAAGCGTCTGGACCATTTCTTAGTGTTTAACGCTGTATTCAATAACTCGTTAACTATGAAATATTGGGTGTTTGCAGGTGGCATCTCATATCACTCGCCAATCATTTTTTAGTTGACCTTAGGTGGAGAGACCCCACCAACGCCTTTTAAATTCAACCCTTCATGGCTTCAGGAAGCATACCACTGGGATTTAATCTCCTCCATCTAGGTTCATCTGATCTCTTCTTCTCCCTCTTCTCAAATGCAATAATTTTCTGATAACTTAGCTAGAGTAAAGGATGTGTCGAAGAAATGAGCCAAAGCCTTGAAGGAAAATAAATGCAGACTTCTCAATGAAGTGGAGACAAATATCACCTTGTTATATGAATCAAATTCCTTTAGAAATTGGTCGATTGAGCACCTCTCCCAACTAAGGGAGTTCGAAGTTTCTCATCATTCTATTTTACAGCTGGAAGAACAAAGGCGGTGACTCAAAAGTCAGGCCATTGGATTAAGGATGGCGACAATAAATCCAAATTTTTCCACAACTTCGCGAATTTATGAAATAATGTGAATACTATATGAGAAATACAAATGCAGGAAGGGTGATTGTTCTTTCGTTTAAGAACAAAGCCAAAGAAGCTGCTCATCACTTCAGCTCTCTATTTCGGGAACTGGCAGGTTGCCCAATCCAAGAAATATTGGAAGTAGTCTCAAAATTTCCTCGAGTGATATTTGATGATATGAATAATCTTTTATTCGAAGAAGTATTGGAAGCAGAGGTCATTACCACTCTCTCTTCCATGCAAAGAGGCAAAAGTCTCGGTGCTGACAGGATTTCTGTAGAATTTTACGTTGGGTTTTACGATCTGTTAAAGGACAATCTCCTCTCTGTAATTCAAGAGTATCAAATGGCGGGTAAAATGTTGGGGTATTTCAACGCAACTCTCATAGCCTTGATCCCCAATAAGTAAGATGGATTGTCCTTTGGTGACTACCGACTCATCTCATGTTGCAACGTAGTATATAATTGTTATAAACAGTCAGCGTGCAGTAAATGCGCGGACTGTACCGATTCCAATAACTTGGAAGAACGAGAAACGTCTGCAGTAAATGCGCCGACTGCACGACTCCAGTAACTTCTTGGAAGAAGAAAAAGTAATTCCACTCATTGATCTTGAAACTAATCAACTGTGAAACTCATCTCACCATTGTATAAATACCCATTTCTGCATTGTATAAATACCTATTCCTCTAATGAGTTTTTCTGCATTGTACTAAGCCCCTTCATGTTTTTTCTGGAGTTTTTTGACGTTTGAGACAAGAATGCCTATTAACACTCTTCTTATTATATCTTGACTTTTTATTAGTAAATGTGCCGACTGCACGACTCCAGTAACTTCTTGGAAGAAGAAAAAGTAATTACACTCATTTATCTTAAAACTAATCAACTGTGAAACTCATCTCAACTCATTTCACCATTGTATAAATACCCATTTCTGCTTTGTATAAATACCTATTCCTCTAATGAAATAAACAAGTTGATTGT
>JZKD02S1948677.1:34215-51414 GCA_000966675.3 Picea glauca | reverse complement strand
TTGGTTGGACACATATTCTCATAATCCCATACATGCCTATATTGTACAAATTTCCTAACACAAGCTTAAACCTTAAATACTTTTATGCTAGGATTCTTCTTTGTGGCACACTTAATCACTATGGTGCTTGTCCATGTTGTAGAAAATAAAGAACATCCACTAGGTATCCTAGTGCCTCCTTTACTAAAAATACATTAGCTACTTGTATAATCATAGTCCCAATTTAACACAAAAGGAGCATAACCAACACATTAAATCATTCATTAAGTGACATAACATTATACATTTCATTATATTATAATCATAATAAATCATAAAACAAAATAAACACATATCAATTAATAACAACATAGTTTATAGTGATAAAAAACTCAAGATGAGGGGGAAAATCACTCTCAATGGTAATAAAACTTATCTTGTCATTTTGTTGTATTTTAAATCAAAAACCCCTTATCTTGTACAACAATAAATTCTTTGATAGACTCATGATAGCTATGGATATCTTACTACTGATTACAACATATATCACATCCTCCCTTACAAAAACATTACATTACATCTATCTCCTTCAATGCCCTTATATTTCTAATATATATACATCCTATTTTCTTATTTGGTCTATACGATAACCAATCAAGCCCCTTCTTGTACTTGCTTTGTTCAAAAGGAGGTTATTTGGTGTTGGTTGGGGGTATCTACCCCCAACATTCCATATCCATCAATACAAATTCTCAATACAAGCTCCTCAAGTTTAAAAGTTATATAACATAATTTTATTGCCTTCTTCTTTCACCCCATTGTGACCTCTAGGGGAAGACCACCTACTCTTATTTTTTTTCAAATAAGTTTAGTCCTAGTATATTCATATTCCACTAACAAATCACCTTTGATTTCCAAATTTTGAGTTGCGGTGGCAAAAACATCTAATTTTGCAATCCTAGACATGAACCTTTCATTGTCATTAATTGACTCAACAAATATATAATTTTCACTTCTTTATGCTTTCCTTGAGTTGTTAATTAATCCTATAATAATCCCATGTACATGTGAATGACCATCCATGTATGCATACTCCCTTAAGTTTCTTGATGAATTCAATCAAATATTGTACCTAGACATAGGACATTTGCATGATGCCAATATGTTGTAATTACTTTGGTTATAATGCAATCCACAAAAAGGTGTTTTTTTTTAAATGGAAATGGGTATATTTTGTATTATCAAAAAACCGTAGCCGTATTGTTTGGAAAAATAATACATCTCAAGTTCTTAAGCAAAAATTTGCATATTTCCATCCTCCCTTTGTAGAACAAGGGGGGAATTCCTCTAAGTTCCCTAGAACTTCAAATTTGTTGTTGCTTGTTGAAGGTTGTTTCCTCTAAGTTCCCTAGAACTTCAAATTTGTTGTTTCTTGTTGAAGGTGAACCCTCTTGTAATGAATTTGGATTAAATGGCCCATTTAGTTGAGAATTCCTTTGTATGCTTGAAACTATTTCGAACGCAGGTTCCTTCCTTGAGTGCATCTTTATCTACTACTTTGAATAAGGTTGATCTTCTTGGGATTTTGGACATTTTTTAGAAAAATGTCCATAAGAATGAAAATCCATGCATTTGAATGGAATCTGCTCATAATCTGTTGCTTGTTAGTAACTCCAACCATCGAGATTGATTTGTAGGGATTCAAGGAGTCCCTTATCCAAATCAACCTCCAAATGTATTCTCATATAGGAATATAAATTCCCTTTTGGTTCTTCACAACCAATGTACCAACCCAATTTGTTCCCAATCACTCTAAGGGTGATATCATCCCAAATTTTTTTAAAGATGAGGCAATCTAACCCAAACTAGATTTTTAATAATTTTTTGTTCTAGATTGAAGTCAAGGGTCCATGAGGACAAATACAATCCCCTGGATCCCATGAAGTATGGCCCATATCTCACTCTTCCTTGTTTAAAAAGAGAGAGATATAAAACCCTCGACCAAAGGAAAATAAGGTTACCTGTCCATTTATTTCGAAGGCCACTAGTCTACTATACATGAGTCCACAAATTTGGGATTAGGTGATAGAGCTGTAAACTTTCCAATTAAATCCCTCTTAGACAGAATGAGAGATTTCCTTTGTGGCTCTAAATATGAAAGTTCCAAATGAGGAAGGGCATCCAACCTATTGACAAAATAGAGTCATTTTGCTAAGTTCAATTGATTGGGTTCAAATCCCAAACTAATGCATTAAATGCCTCAGAATATTTTCCAACTTCACCCTTGTTTTCCTCCTTCTTACTCTAGAAACTAAAGTGACTTTCTCCAACAAGGTTCTATGTCTAAAGAAAAAATGCACTATTGCAACCTCTCATTGATAATAAAAAAATGAACACATGTGACATGATATATAGGCCTAAGTTTTAGCTTGGGATTTTAGAAGGACCAATCATGAAATTGTAGTTGGAATTTGGGAAAACATCTCATATAGTGGGAAACATTATATATGTAGTCCATGCACCATATGTGGATCTATTATATGACTCTTTATGTAGTTTCACTAGCTTTCTTGGGAGTTCGGCATCACCAATACATTATGCATGGGTAATTTGAACATTTAAAATGGCAAGAGGGTTGGATAATTTTTGTATTCATGGGAATTTTTACCTCCTAGTGATTTGGATGCCATTTTCATTCTCAAAATTGGAGAAATCTGCAGATGGTTGAATTATAGTGATTTTTTTCTTGGATGAGACTTTAAGGAAGGGATGAATCCCTATGTAATTTATAGGACCTATGGGGTTTGAAACAACCATAGGGAGAAAACATCCAACAATTGGAAGGATTCCATCATGTTTGTAATGTTTCATTGCAATACATCACCTATATTTATTTGGTCCTTTGAATTTGGAATAACCACACATCTTTGATTCATAATAATAAAAATTCAAAGGATCATCTCTATTTACCTATGAATTCATTGCTCTACTAGAAGATATAATTTCGCAAATTGTAGGAAAAAGTTGTCTTTAGGCACATTAGGTCCTTAGATTATGTTGCTCATATGTCTTCTAGTTACAACCCTACAATGGTCTATTTCATTTGGAACATGAACTGTATCAAGATTAGAAGATGCAGAACTACCATTATTCTCTTGCAAATCATATACATATACATAGATATATTAATCACAAAACTAGTCATAAAAAACCTTATGATAAATTCATAAAATACATTACATAGTTTATTAATCTACATCTATTCCTTTTGGTATGTTCCTATGAATTACTAGGAGGTATTATAGTTGGATTTGTAATATGCAAATAATAAGCATAACAAGTATGATAATTTAAATCTACATGTGTCTTTAAAGGTTAGATACAATATTTATAACCAAATTAAAAGATGAACTTACATCTTGGGAAGAGGAGTAACTTGTAGACTACTTTGATCTTGCAGTAGAGGAGGAATGGCACAGACCCCCACCTTCTCTCCAAAGGGTTGCTCGACCTCCCAATCTAGGATCGTTCAAGTCACTGAGTCGAATTGGGTCGTCGAGATCCTGATGGGAACCAATTCAAATTGACACAGGCCCTTCCACTTTTTGTGCAGGCCATATGAAACCCACAGACCCTCTCCTTAGCACTGATCAAATATCAAGGACAATGGGTGCTAGCTCTCCTTGCTAAGCCCTACCTCTTATGTGGTCATGGATTTTGACTATGGGCTAGCTCCCTTCGTGACTCTGCGCTTTAGAGATTTTGTGAGCTACTTGCTCCATTTTTCCTGATCCTTGAATCGGAAAATTCTCCAGGACCAGATCTATGATCCACATTTTTCTCACAGCCAACGGCTATGATCTACTCCATGACTCCGTCCTTTGGAAGTTTTCACTTCTCTTATATTTGTCTCTCCCAATTTGCGAATCAGTGAAGTGTCGATCCAATTCCACATGTCCTATCCTAATGGATTCCTAGGATTGCTTCAGCTCCTGACTCTTCGGGTATTCTCTCAATGTTCTCCATTGATATCTCCCAGATCACTACTCCTCTGGCTCATGTGGATTGCTTCCACACGTCCCTTCTAGATCCAACAATCTGGATTCAAACTGCTCTTCGCGACTTCACGAAGATCTTTGTTTTCTCTTGGAAAACCTCCCCAAGCTCCTGCTCTTGGATCTCCCACCTTCTACCACCTGTCTCCTCCTGATGATGGACGATTTCATGGTCTTTGGGACTTCACAAACCCTCAACCCCTTGCTCACTTAGTGCAATTTTCTTCTCAATACTTAAGTTGTTCTTGAACTTCCTTGCACAGTTTTGTGCAAACTCTTTTGTGACTTTGCTCATCTTGAAAACCTTAAAGGTTCCCAGTTCCTCTGCGTCCTTCAATGAACTTTCTTGCGCCCTCCTGGCAAATTAACGCCCTTCCTCTTGATCTTGTAAGATGAACTTACAATATCCTTGGTGCACTCCTTGTGCTCGACTAATCCTTTCGACGACTTATCCCTTAGCCTACCTGGAAGTCTCAAGGAATCTCCTTTTCTTTGTCTATGCACACTTTCAAAGCCTTCCTTCCTCAGAGTGTTCAGCAACCATGGGGTTCTCTTAAGGATTCCAACACTTCATAATGTGTTTCTCTTGTACGCTCTTGTACTTGCTCTATGCCCTCCTGGAAAAGTATTGCAGAGTATTCAGTAACTCTACGTTGTGTTTCCTCCTACACAGTCTTTCTTTCCAAGGTACCCAACCACCTTGAAATTTCCTCTTGATTCTGTGAATTATCCTAGTGTGCCCTCCTGGAAGCTTCTCTTCTGACTCCACTGAGTTCATACACGCACTCCTTGTGTCGGCTCATAGAGATTCCACCCTCTGTTGCGCACTCCTTGCACTTAGCCTAGAGAACTAGACTTAACCCAACACACTCACAGATAGAAAATTGTATCTCTATCCCTGCAGACGATTTCTAACATACATCTACAGCTCAAATGCATACGAATGAGATTCACAACAAAATATCCATTACGCAGAAATTGATAAACAGGGAAAATTGTTACTTTCTATTAATGGTCGAATTTCCATTACAATATGTGAGTCTGAGCTACAACTGAGACTCAGCTCTTTGTGTTTCTCTCCCTATCCCCTATGCATCTCTACTGGAAATAATACAATATTTTATACAAGAGGGGCTCGATGAGCTTCCCTCCAAGCTAAGCTAGTGGTGTTTAATCACCATTCAAAATGATTGTCTAATGGGTGGATTATGATGATGGAAATCTGACTTGAAACGGATGCAGATCCCTCAAACCATCAACCACTTAATGGATACCTTATCTCCAGCTTGTGCGAATGCACAACTTGGCTCTTCCAACTTGTCAGCATTAATTTCTTTGATCATGCTTTAGATTCTCGAAGGCAAAATGAGAGGGTGACGCCTCTCCCTTCCTTGAATGTGCACCACTCGTGCTAATTAGCTGGTGTGTGTTGAGATGGACTGATGATCCTGCATCATACTCCATGGCTACGAAAATTCATGAGCTCTTACTCATGAGCTTCCCAACTCTGTTGAAATCCTCCTGGATCCCAAACTTTCTCCTGGATTTTTCTTCTACTCCTCTGATTCGTTGTTGTTGTTGCTCCTACATCTTCCCTGCTTCTTATGCAGGTTCCTTTCTGTCCAACTTCGCCTGGACGACAACTTCTTCTGCTGACCTCAACATCAACTTTCGTATCTCCTCTATGGCTTCTTCCAGCTTCTTCATCGGTTGGCTCGGCTTGTGCAGTCTGCTCAGATGAAACTCTTCATGTCGCTCCATGGGTAGGTCGTCTTGATCCCCCATGCTGCTTTCATCCCTTGTGACGTTGATTGTCCATTCTGTTGCAGACTCCAATTCCGTAGTCCTTCCACTGGACTATTGTTCAGTTATCTCTCCTGACAAACTAACTCCTGTCAGCTCTTCGACTGGTTCTATTCCAGCTTCCCCCAGTTGCAACTCATGTCAGTATGTCTCCTCTAGCATGGATATCTATTGGAAGCCACCTTTTGGTTTTGAACTGTCCAACCAATCCTCTAACGCCTTTAACTCCATTTCCCACTGAGTGAGTAACTCAATTGGGTACTCCCCTTTCGTTGGGATAGACTTCAATATATGTTCCTCCTTCTCCATGATGGTCTCACTCATTGTCCTTTTGTTTCTACCTCTGCAACAAATATGTTATCCTCTCCTCGGCTACTTGCAGAAATATCTCGACTCCTCCAATGACCAGAACACTCCTCTGATCCTTCTCCTCTATGATGAAAGTTTCCAACTTGTCATCATCTTCATTCACGTGGATTGATGCTCTACATGAATCTTCATATGGATGAGACCTTTCTTCTTCCTCCTCTCCATCTTTCAACACCCCTTGCTGACATGAACTCTCAGCGGAGCTCATCTCTTCTCCCTTGCCCACTTGGAAATTTGGGATGTCTCCTCTGCCCACTTAGCAGTTTACGAGATCAACTCACCCCTTCACATTGCCCACCTAGAAACCTACGAGATTCCTCCTAGATCTCTTTCCCTCGCCACTTAGGTTTTTGACATATCTCAACCACCTCCTCAACACCTGTTGTTTCTTTTGAGCCAACAACTTTTGAACAGGCCACTTAGCTTTCCTTTTCAAAGGCCACTCATATCTATAGTGCACCTTTTCTTCCTGCTGCATCTTAAATGCTAGCCTCTCCACCTCTTCCCGGATTTCACTGAGCTCGTTGTCCATCTATGCTTTTCTTATCTACGGGTAGTCTTCCCTTTGACCATGTTTATGACCTTCAGCAGCCATTCTGCTTCACCTACAGCTCACTTGGTTGTTTACCATCTATTGTGCGCCTCACAACAGTCTACATGGAGCATCCTACTATGTCTCTCTTCACCTTTGCCTACAATCTACAGACAATCAAGATTTGATACCACTCTGGCGTAGACCCCCACCTTCTCCCCAAAGGGTTGCTTGACCTCTCGATCTAGGATCGTTCTAGTCACTGAGCTGAATTGGCTCATCGGACTCCTGATGAGAACCAATTCAACTTGACATAGGCCCTTCCACTTTTTGTGTAGGTCATATGACACCCACAGACCCTCTCCTTAGTGCTGATCAAATCTCAATGACAAAGGGTGCTAGCCCTCCTTGCTAATCCCTACCTCTTATGTGGCCATGAATTTCGACAGTGGGCTAGCTCCCTTCATGACTCCATGCTTCGAATATTTTGTGAGATACTTGCTCCCTTTTTCCTGATCCCTAAATCGGTGAATTCTCCAGGACCAAATCTACAGTCCACGTTCTTCTCATAGCCAATGGCTATGTTCTACTCCATGACTTCATCCTTCGAAAGTTTTCACTTCTCCTATCTCTGTCTCTCTCGATTTGTGAATCAGCGAAGTGTCAATCCAATTCCACGTGTCCTATCCCAATGGATTCCTAGGATTGCTTCGGCTCCCAGCTCTTCGGGTATTCTCTCAATGTTCTCCCCCAATATCTCCCTAAGCACTACTCCTCTGGCTCATGCGGATTGCTTCCATGCATCCCTTCCAGATCCAACGGTATGGATTCAAACCGCTCTTCGCGACTTCGTGAAGATCTTTGTTTTCTCTTGGAAAACTCCTGGAGCTCCCACTCTCGGATCTCCCAACCTTCTGCCACCTGTCACCTCTCGACAATGGACGATTTCACAGTCTTCAAGACTTTACAAGTCCTCAACACCCTTGCTCACTTAGCGCAATTTTCTTCTTGAGACTTATGATGTTCTCAAACTTCCTTGCAGAGTTCTACGCAAACTCTTTTGCGACTTTTCTCAGCTCAAAAACCTTCAAGGTTCCCAGTTCCTCTTTGTACTTTAGTCAAATTTCTCATGCCCTCCCAGCAACTTAATGCCCTTTCCTCTTGAGCTTGTAAGATGAAATTACAGTATCCTTGGCACACTCCTTGCACTCAGCTAATCCTTTCGACGGCTTCTCCCTTAGCCTACCTATAATTCTTAAGGCATCTCATTTCCTTTGTCAATGCACTCATGCAAATCCTTCTTTCCTCAAAGTGTTCAACAACCCTAGAGTTCTCTTAAGGATTCCAACACTTCAGAATGTGTTTCTCTTGTACGCTCTTGTACTTTCTCTATGCCCTCCTAGAAAAGTATTGCAGAGTTTTTAGTAACTTTGCATTGTGTTTCCTCCTACACATTATTTCGTTCCAAGGTACCCAACCACCTTGAAATTTCCTCCCAAGTCTGTGAATTATCCAAGTGTGCCCTCCTGACAGCTTCTCTTCTAACTCCACTGAGTTCAGACACGCACTTCTTGCATCGACTCACAAATTTTCCACCCTCTGTCGCACACTCCTTGCACTTAGCCTAGAGAACCATACTTAACCCAACACACTCATAGATAAAAATAGTATCTCTATCCTTGCAGACAATTTCTAACATACATCTACAGCTCAAATGCATATGAATGACATTCACAACAAAATATCCATTACATAGAAATTGATAAACAGGAAAAACAGTTACTTTCTATTAATGGCGGAATGTCCATTACAATATGTGAGTCCTAGCTACAACTGTGTCTCATCTCTCTCTATTTCTCTCCCTATCTTCTATGCATCTCTACTGGATATAATACAAGAGTTTATACAAGAGGGGCTCGACGAGCTTCCCTCCAAGCTAAGCTAGTGGTGTCTAATCACCATTCAAAACACCTGTCTAATGGGCGGATTATGATGATGGAAATCTGACCGAAATCGGATGCAGATCCCTCCTACCGTCAACTACTTAATGGCGACCTTATCTACAACTTGTGTGAAGGCACAACTTGGCTCTTCCAACTTGTCATCATTAATTGCCTTGATCACACTTTAGATTCTCGAAGGAAAAATGAGAGGGTGGTGCCTCTCCCTTTCTTGAATGCACACCACTCATGCTAATCAAATGGTACGTGCTAACACACTTGGTCTTCAGGAGTTTGCAAGTCCTCGACACCCTTGCTCACTTAGCGCAATTTTATTCTCGAGACTTAGGTTGTTCTCGAACTTCCTTCCAGAGTTCTGTGCAAACTCTTATGCAACTTTGCTCGGCTTGAAAACCTTCAAGGTTCCCAGTTCCTCTACGTCCTTCAGTGAACTTTCTCGTGCCCTCCTGTAAACTTAGCACCCTTCCTCCTGAGCTTGTAAGATGAACTTACAGTATCCTTAGCACACTCCTTGTGCTCGGCTAATCCTTTCGATGACTTCTCCCTTATCCTACCTAGAAGTCTTAAGGCATCTCCTTTCCTTTGTTGATGCACTCTTGCAACACCTTCCTTCCTTAGAGTGTTCAACAACCCTGGGGTTATCTTAATGATTCCAACACTTCAGAATGTGTTTCCCTTGTACGCTCTCGTACTTTCTCTATGCTCTCCTGGCAAATTATTGCAGAGTATTCAATAACTTTGCATTGTGTTTCCTCCCACATAGTCTTTCTTTCCAAGGTACCCAACCACCTTGAAATTTCCTCTCGAGTCTGTGAATTATCCCTGTGTGCCCTCCTGGAAGCTTCTCTTCTGAGTCCACTAAGTTCAGACATGCACTCCTTGCGTTATCTCACATAGTTTCCACCCTCTATCGCGCACTTCTTCCACTTAGCCTAGAGAACCAGACTTAACCCAACACACTCACAGAATGAAAATTGTATCTCTATCCCTGCATACGATTTCTAACATACATCTACAAATCAAATGCATGCGAATGACATTCACAACAAAATATCCATTACGTAGAAATTGATAAACAAGAAAAACTATTACTTTCTATTAATGGTAGAATGTCCATTACAATATGTGAGTCTGAGCTACAACTGAGTCTCGACTCTCTGTGTTTCTCTCCCTATCTCCATTTCATCTCTACTGGAAATAATACAAGAGGGGATCAATGAGCTTCCCTCCAAGCTAAAATAGTGGTTTTTAATCACCATTCAAAATGCATGTCTAATGGGTGGATTACGATGATTGAAATCTAACCCAAATCAGATGCAGATCCCTCCTACCGTCAACCACTTAATGGAAACCTTATCTCCAGCTTGTGCGAAGGCACAACTTAGATCTTCCAACTTGTCATCATTAATTGCCTTGATCACCCTTTAGATTCTCGAAGAAAAACTGAGAGGGTGGTGCCTCTCCCTTCCTTGAATGCGTACCCCTCGTGCTAATCAGTTGGTGCATGCTGAGGTGGAGCGATGCTCCTGCATCAAGGAACTACTTGATGTTAAACCATACCTCCTATGTTTCCTATACACAATTAACAATACAACTCTAATACATATGAGTGGACATTAGCCATGCATCGCAATTATTCATGCGTGGGTACATCATCGATCATCTTTTGCATGTTGTGCAAGAATTGTTTTTGTTGCATAGCATCAAACATAAGAATTCCCTATGCTACTTTCCTAATTTTTCCAAATAAATGTTTTCCTAGGAATTCTCCTCTCTACAAGTTAGTTTTTGTGAAAATACATCCTTGAGTTACTACATGTACATTATATTCTTCTTTCAACTTTTGTTCTTCGTGTGACTCAGCAATCACCATCTTGCAACACCCCTTTTTCTCTTCCCATTTTTCCAACAACTTTGGGAAATACTCTTGACATGGTCTATGTTGTGGCAATATCCACACAATGCATGGGGCTTGGGACAGAACTATGCCAAGAGGTATGTCTCGCCACAGTTGAAATAGGTGGGTGTATCCATCCTCCTCCATCATATCTTCTACCTCTCTCTCTTCCATATCCTCCTCTTCGTCCTCCCTAGAAGAATCCTCGATTGAATCCTCCATGATCTAAGCCTCCACATTCTCCACCCTTATTCTCCTATTGGACCCAATAAGCATATGCGGTATGCTCCGTCATCAATTGTAGTGACTAACAGTTGCTCATATTGTACCCCATAGATTTGTAGAACTCCCAGAATGGAGTGTGTGTCATCTTCTGATACTTCTATAGTGTTGGGAAATGGGGAGGTACATGACCCCATTGTCTACAAATTTCACACCACTCAGTCTATCGCTCAGTCAGAAACAAATTCAATGCTCCAATCACTATGTAATTTCCTAGTGTAGGACGCTCATTTCGATGGTGACCTTTTGCATGGCACATGGTACACCAAACATTTTCACACCCCACTTTCCCTTTTTTCATGTCTTGCAACTACATGGTGAGGTTCGCAAGTTGGGATTGCACCTATACCAGTCCTATGGACATCTTTCCATCTCTTGTTGTATCTAGATTCCAACTGAGTCATCAATTTTTGTTGCATGAGAAGGACCTGAATGTGAGGGAGGAGTCTATAAATAAACCATTATTCGTGTTGGACATCCTGGATCTAAAAAATCAGTCTATCCAACATGATCTTGAACAATTGGTCATAGTCCCACATGATCTCTCCAACTTTTTTGCTAATTTCCTTAATCTCGATTATACATTGTAACTTCAACTTAGGTTTCTAGAAATCTATAAGGAGATATATCTTTATCTCTATAAGGGACCATGTTTGTCTTGTCGGTGCAGTAACTTTATACTTCATGTACCACGTCAAATCTCCATCTCTTAATGTAGTCTCCATTAACTATGTGATCTTAGGTACCTCATCTGTGACTCATTTCATTGACCAAATTTCTTCACAAGTGAACCAATGTTGTTCTACATCATCCCTTTCCATCCCATGAAACGCAGAAAGTATGAGGGTTGAATCCTAATTATCCATATTTGAACTGGAACTTGATCTTCCTAACTAATTCCCATTGGTTACTATTGTTACTGATAATCCTTGTGAAGTTTCCTAACTTTGGTTTCTACTCCACTTGTTTCTTTTGCGTCTCTTGTTTATAAACTTTCTTCTTATACTTCTCTCGCCTCTACACTTTCTTCTTGGTTACAAATTCACAAGGGGCTTGGTTAAAATAGGGGTTTCCTCCACATTATCTTGTCTCTTTTAGTGATGGATCCAAAATATCTTCCAATCTTGAGTCGTGCAAGCCTCCTTCCAACAGCCAAGATCTCTTCATTTTCTTAGAGTGTGCCTACATCATTATCTTATGTGATATTGTTTCTACTACTTTGTGCATCATCTTCCTCTGATTCGACTCCATATCTCATTAACCTAGGGGATATTACCTTATTCTCTACAAATATACTACTACTTTCTTAGGTATCCTCTCTTGATACCTTATTCTCGACATTGAGTCTCTTCTACGACCTCTCTTCTATGCTTCTTGGCACATATATCTCTCCCATGCACCCTTTTGGCACGGATTCTCTTCTCTATATCTTATATCTTCCTAGTTTTTCATCACCCCTTTCTCTCCCTTATTTTATTTTCTTCTCTACTTGCTTCCTCAACTCAAATCTTGTTACATAGCACTCAACTCTTCTTCTTCTCTAGACTCTTCTAAACACATTCTCCCTTCACCTCATCTCGTCTTTCATTCCCCCCTACTCGGGGGGTTAATGTTTCCATCATATCAAGCTCCATTTGCATTAGCCCCTTCTCCATGAATAGCATTTTGATCCATGTTAGGATTTATTCGAATAACCTTCTTCTAGGACCGGTTGCAAACTTTCTTTTAGAATTACTAAAAGATTCACTGCATTCAACTAAAAACTCAACAATGTATCCCTTTTTAACTCGTTCCAACTAGAATTCAATGGCTTTATCCCACTTATTGTCCAAATATCTCAACCGAGTTACAACCTCTTGGTCCCAAACCAACAATTCTTGGGCTTGCAACATAAAGTTAATATGTGTTTGTCTCTTTACCCATTCATGCAATAAGCAAGGAAACTTAGTAAAGAAAATTTCATGCAGATATAAATATATGTACCTTTGTTTCCATCATTCCAATATGATCTGCAAATCCTTGGTATCTTTTCACATGAACTCATCCTCCTTCTCAAAAATCCATTCGTTTATCTCCTTCTTGGAAGGTTTCCATGTCATTTCTTTACTCCACCATGTAGCAAAAACTCATCACATCCCAGCAACATAACCAATTGTTGGCTCGAGGTTTTAATCCCAAGGTTCAAAAGGACGTATCAAAAAATACCCCATTTGTGTTGGCATATTTGATATTCAATGACTAAATAAGGTCTCACTCGAGACGTGCATGAGAATCATAGAGGCCGAATGTTTGTGTATGTCATGACGGAACAATATAGACAAGAAACACTTAAAAAAGCATTGCACATTAGACTCTATTCATTCCTAACAACATGCATATGAATAAAAGGTAGTCCAACATCTATAACAACATACATTCATAAAAGAGAACATGATAGGAAGTATAAACTTGGGCCTCATGCCTTCATTCATCAATTACAATGAAACATTCAGATACATCGAGGGTCATAGCTTGCATAGAGACTCATTAAGATTGAACTAGGGATCAGAGATTTAGATCTCAATCTACTTTCTATCCCATATTCCACTTACAACTATACAATTACAATCAACAATCAACCTCAAATGAACTAGAACTTAACCCTTACATATTCGCATACATTCCTTGTATCTCTACAGAAGCATGGAAATCATAATAAACTTGACAGCTCACTAAAAACCTCGACCATGACCAATCGTTCAATTACAAAAATAGTTACAATAATTACGTTTATTTTTGAGGATTTGATATGCATGAAATCTTTTCGAGTCCTTGCACACAATACAAACTGGTAGCGCACACAATGCAAAATTGGTTGGCATAGGTGTAGTAGAGAATAGGTCAACGAGCACTAAATCTAGGGTGTTACACTGTACAAAACTTGTGGCATGCACATGGTCTTGCCAAAATCTCTATGTCAATAGGAACATGTTCAAAATCGGATCCAATAACATGTATGTGTTCACTAACTGATAAAGTTTCTTACTACTAAACTTAAAATTGATCTTGTCATGGGACCACTCTCAATGTAACATCCCTCTCTTGCGAGCACATGTTATTGACTTATTCTTTTAGGACAATTGCATGCAAGTGATCCGATTATAGTACATGGTTGTGGTTTCGCTTATGAATTTTTATGATGATGTTGATGGATTGTTATTTTATGTTATTTGTTATGTGCGTATTGACAGATGTTATTGATGAGTTTCCCTGAGTGTGTAGGACACTTGACGGATTGTGGATGTCAAGGGAATCAATGGACCTCCTTGGCCTCCAGATTGAGTCAGGGAGTGGATTGTATTGGTTTGAGTATTTCATTTATGCATATGTAACATATGATCATTATAGTATGATTTTATATATGGATCATTGATAGTGTTTTGTTGATGGATGTAGGCTGACGAATGCCTGCTAATATGAATCACATAAGGAGTAAAGGGGTCAGGCACATAGACCATGTATTGAGGGAGAGGTGTGGCAGTGTCCCTGTCACAGTCTACTAGCACACCCTCCATGGCTCGAATTGTAGGTTAATGTTTACCTAGTTCAAGAGGTCCACGATGTCGGGAGGGAAGAATGAGACAGTCGCTCACAAAGATTTCTAAGGGGCATGCAATAAGGCGGGGTCCTTATTCCTTAGAATCCCTTAGTCTCTCACAAGGTCACCCGAATGGAGTGTTGACTCCAGGGGTTGAACAACTACCAAAACCATTCAAAGGCAAGTGGAACCCTTGGAGCACCGAGTGCGTCTCGAAGGGCACCTTGCGTAAATAAAATTTAAGTCAATGAATCTAGGTGGCCTAGAAAACCCTGAGGGAATAATTAACCTTGTAAAATCTTGAGCATTGTCGGATCAATTAATTAATTAATTAAGGATTGAAATTATTAATTTTAAATCCCAAATGGAAGTCTAATCCTATTTAAAATTTAAGCCTAAGTCTAAGCTTGGTGAGAATACTAAAAATAAATTACAAATTAAATAAAATAAAATAGGAAAGAGGTAAATCAAATCAAGAAATTAAGAATGATGAAATAAGTCTAAAGAATTAATACAATTCACATGTGAGCAGAAAATACCAAATTGGAATTTAAGATAAGAAAGGAATAAATCATAAAATATTGTGTATGCATAGAAAGGTATCTAGAGTCTAGTTAACACTAGTCTAACTAGAGAAGAATAATATTTTAACTCAACTCATATTTAGAAAGGCGCTAGTCATTAATTGGGAATAAGGGGAATAAAGAGACAACTAGGATTGATTTAAGGACCGCTTTTAGGAGAGGTGAGGGAAATTGAATTTACTTAAAATAAATTCTGGATTTACTTGTGAAACTAAGGGAAAGGGTGACAAGTGTATGGGGGAATAATTCTAAATTATTTAATTAAAAAGTGAATTAATTTTGCAAGGGGAATGTGTCATTAAGAAAAATCTTATAAATCAAATGGAAAAAAGATGGGAAGGGGATCACACAGGTTATGGGTAAAGTTATGTTGCAGAATTTTTGATTGGTTTTACTTGTGAGAGTTGGGATACCTAGCTTGAGAGAGAGTGGTGGCTCTGCCTTGCGAGGCAAGTTGGGAGCTAGAGGATTTATGGTTGTGTTCATGGCTCCTTTGCAACTCAGAGGGCTAAGGGGAAAGAAGAGTACCCCTAGCATTGGTTGGGAGGTACCGGTGAAGTCTCTATGATTAGAAAGCGAAAGGTTGGGAGGAGCGTCGTCACAGAAGACAGGTGTGGCGTTATTTGTATTACTAAAAGTTGAACTATTGAGGGAATAGACACAGGTGTTAATTGTGTTAATCATATTGATAAATGTTGTCATAGTAGAAATATTGTTGGATTGATCATAGATCCTAATTGTGTCTACCATCTGATAAATGTTAGTTATAGTGGAACCATCATTGGAAGGTTCCATAGATGTTAATTGCATCTATTATATCGATATATGTCATTGAATTTGGACTTTAGTTAGAATGTTTTCTAGGTGGTAATTGCATCAATTACTTGATGTATGTTTGTAGTAGAATTTTCTATAGCGCCATAATCATTGTTGATGGATGATCAATTTAATAATTATTACTATTGCACCATTAAACCTTGTTGTTGTATGATGGATTTAATAACTAGATTACTATGGTGCCATTAATTATTGTTGATGTATGATTGTTTTAATTACTATTGTGCAATAAATTTTGTTGATGTATGATGGATTTGATAACTAGATTACTATCCCACCATTAAATATCATTGACGTATGATTGATTTAGAATTAAATTACTATGGCTCCATGTAAAAGGTTGATGTATGATTGATATCTAGGATCGAGTTATGAGTTGTGATTGATTAGGGGAATTAGACACCTCCTTGTTCCTCAGAACAATCGCTAGCCCTGAGACCTTAAGTGGTCAAAATCAATCGAATGAATCCTGGGCTTGAGAATTGCTTATGTGTCTTGGAGGTCCTTACTTTGTAGGGTAGGTTGGGCGGGCAGTTCCTTTTTAATCAGTGACGTGGTTGATCATTTATTGTACTTGCTTCAGTTAATCATGTTGTGTTGAATAGCGTAGCTCCTTATGTTTATGCGTTGATTATGCGTCGTTGTTAATTATGTTAATGTGACGAATGTGTCGTTATTAAATTATGATGATGTGTAGTTTGTGATGTCATTAATTATATCATGACATTTTTAATTCTCCTAATGCAAAAAAATAAAAAAATAAACTATTATACATCATTGTTGTTGTCGTAACGAAAGGGTGTTACGTGTGGTATCATAGCAAGTTCAACCCCACGACTTGGGATCATTGTGCCTTCCACTGTATTAGACATCTAATTAATAACTTATAAAATTGAATTTTTTCCATGCAGGTAATCGTGGTTAGAGGACGTCGTGGAGGTAGACGACGTGGTGCTAGGGGAGGAGGTGGGACGCCTCCAATAACATCCACTCCAAAGGGGTCTAACCCCCAAGGAGAATAACAAGTCATTGGACAGGATCATATTGTTGTGGGGGATGTGGTTGGTTTGATGAGGTCCTTTAAGAGGATTTCAAAGGCCTCGATTAACCGAATAGATATAGATGAGGCAAGGGAGCATGTACCTAATGAGGGCTCACAGTGCGCTCCAGCTGGTACTGGTAGAAATCATAGAGAACTCAGTCATCGAGGCATGGTTGGAGAACATGTCGATGTGATTTGCAATTCGTGACTACACCTCCAACATGAAGGTCTGCATGGAGGTCTTTCAGTTGAAGGAGAGCACTCTTCTATGGTGGAATATG
>JZKD02S1948666.1:23193-36950 GCA_000966675.3 Picea glauca | reverse complement strand
GTGGGCCCCGTTTGGGTAAGTTGGTACATCAACTTCCCGGGGTCGTAACTTTTGCATACGATCTCCGTTTTAGGCGTATGATAGCCCATTGGAAATATCTATCCGAGGACTACAAAATTTTCCACATAATTTCATGATGAAATTTTGCAACCGCAACATACCCCAAAAAACGTCGTTTAGGGCCTCAAAACGGCTCCAGAAGTTCAGGACCCGAAAAACTGCTAAAAATAGTAAACTGTGTGAAAACTACAAAATTGAAAGAAGCAATGGTGGGGGTCCAAGTGGAATAGGTGGGTGGCCACCAATATCCACCTGGATCATGGGCTTAAGGCGTCTCTTTCTTCTTAGTACGGATAGCAATAAATGAAGAGAAAAAGAGGGTGTAGCTATGGCTAGGCTCTCTCTTCTCTATCAATGGCTGAAAATTTCTCTCAAAGGGGACATGAGACAAGGACCTACTTGTGTGCTTGTCACCTAGGATTTTGTTCAAAAAAAATCATAAACATATGCAAGAAATGAAACTACAACCATTCATTCAACAAGTTTTGCAGAAAATTACTTACATATCACAAAGAAATATCAATTAAAACCCTAGTTATAACGCCTTCTTGCAAGAGAAATGCCAAAACATGCCAAAACAATCCTCCTTCAACAAGTGTGCATCACTAAATCATCCAATAACCCAAGAGAGGGCGCAAATTTCAGACCTCCTTATGGAGTGAGTAAGTTGTCATCCAAATATGAAGGTGAAAATCCTTCATTTATACCATTCCATGACCTAATTTTACATTTTAGCTCATGTAAAAAGGCCGACAATGCCAAAATACTAAAAACATATTGTTTTACATTAAAATGTCAAATTTAAAACCCTAATCAAGTTGAAAAGAGACATGAAGCCCCTCCAAAGGAGATGTTATCCCCTTTTAGGGAAAATGGGGCATCCTAGAGAAAAATGTTAGCCCTCCTTGGGCTCCTCCATCATGCCACATGTGCCAATACTGCCCAGTTTGCCTCCCAAGACGTCCAATAGGTTGGATGACATCATGGTCATCAAGGGTGACATCCTAGGCCTTCCAAGGCCAACGTTCCACTGAAAGAGGGTCAATCCCCCTAGGTCAAGCTCTGCCAAAGTGTCTCTGGTGGAACGTCCTATTCTTCTCTGGTGCAAAGCCCCTGATCCATCTCTGTCCTATCTCTGCCCCCTGATGGGGTATCAACATCCACTTGATGGGCTCTTCAACCCCATGGAGGTCCGCACTGATCATCTCCCCATGTGTACCGGTCCAAAATGGTACTTGTCAGTCGGGCATGGTCCTACACATCAAAAGCTACACCCTCCATGGGCTCATCAATCACAGGGATCATAGTAATGTCAATAACATATCATCATCAATATTATTAAAAATGTGCATAAAATCCCTAATACATCATTCAACAACTCAAAGACGTTACACAAGACTACAATACAAGTCTGGAGAAAAGGACAAGGCATCCTATTGGGATAGTGTCCACTGGAAAAGGGAAGTTCCCGGAAGAGACCTCATCCAAGCCATGTAAGTGGGTGATGTGGTTAGGGGAAGTCCAAGCATCTAGTGCAATGAGGGCCAATGATGCAAGAAATGTTACCTATGGGTGCCTTTGTTAGAAGGCAAGCTGTACTTGTCCTGGTTGCATTTTTTCCAAGCCCATTCTTGCCTTTTATTCTTATTCTTTTCATTCTTTTATCTTTTATTGTTTTTTCCTTTTTTTTCAAGAGCTAATCATGGGACACTGCCCTGGCGTGGTGACTAGTGGTGGAAGCGTTACCCACAAGTACTTTCATAGAAATGAGAAGGTTGGTTCATGATGAGACCCCCTTTCCCTTGGCCATGCAACCAAGGGTCACTGCCCTGGCGTGGTAACCAGATGGTGGCAATGCCATACTGCTAGGTACCCATGGACCTAATAGGATGGCTCATGATGAGACCCCCTATCCCCTGGTTAGGTCTTGTTTTATTATTTTCCGGGTCCCTCTTGTTTCTTGCTGAAAAGTCTTTTATTGCTTTCTCGGGGATCCC
Source organism: Picea glauca (assembly GCA_000966675.3). Taxonomy (NCBI): domain Eukaryota; kingdom Viridiplantae; phylum Streptophyta; class Pinopsida; order Pinales; family Pinaceae; genus Picea; species Picea glauca. Next base: position 34,893 of record JZKD02S1948666.1, on the reverse strand, counting down.
GGAGAAAAGCATCTCGAGGTTTCATTTTTTAGGCTTTTATTTTTTACTAGCTTGCTTTTACCTTCTGGGCCTTTAGCCCCTTCTTCCCACGAGATAAGGTGCAGTCCTAAAAATAGGTTAACCCAGTGCTTGGACAAGTGGAATGGGACAAGTGAGTGGGAAACAAGATGAAAAAGTGGTTCTATGATGGGAGCGGAAGATGGCTTTTCATAAATCCCCCAGTGGAAAACCAAAACCTACCGACACAGGCTTGCTAGGGCTCCCTGTCAATCCCCCCAAACATGGTCAAGTGGGAAAGTGTAAGATCGAAGCAGTTGTTAGAAATAAAAGGAATAAGATGCATACATTGAATGGTTTTGATGATCAAAGTGACACATACCATGATACCCAGACCAATTACCTCATGGATCAAGAACCTTCTCTAACATAGAACCAAGTCAATGGTGATGGATGCTGTTGTTGTTGACAAGATAAAGATGTTGGAAGAAAGAAAAGGTGGGCCCTCCAGGGCCATGCTAAAGTCAATCCTGCTCTCGGTACTCCATGTCTAGGACCTGTGGGCCTCGAGACATGATCTCCTAGTTATCCTTGAAAGTGGGGGATAACCTCTGGCTCCAACTCGAGGACAGGTGCTCACTGTAGAGCGCATGAGAACCTCAACATCTTTGGCATAACCTGCTGACCTGTTCGATCTCAATAGAAGCATCAGTAACAAAATTAGGGTGGTAATGCCACCCCAACATACATAGATATATATAGAATGAAACAAAACAATCAATAAAGGTGAATGTGAAAGAAAACTAACATGCAATGCAAATGGTATAATACACGAATGCAAAATGCCAACTTACCTGCACTTACCTGTGAAGTTAGGTTCCCCCACCTTGGTGGGGTTTGAGAAGGTGTCCATTGATCGGTAATGGGTGCCTTCTTCCTTCCAAAGTGGACAAATAGTAGGAGTCATCAACTGATTCTCATCCAACCTTGAAAGGTCTGAGCCACGATTGAGTGCTTCCTTTGACATTAGTTGGCTCTCCCATTTGGGTATCCCACATCCATACTACATCTCCTTCCTTGTACTTCTCGATATTGTACTTGGTTGTCCCTTGGATGACCCTGGTGTGTTGTGTAGAGGGAGGAGGGTGGGCTTCTGCTGTAAATACTTCTTGCTGGGACAGATGAATCTGTACATTGTCTTTTGGTCTTTTTAGTATTTTCACAGTCACAGTTTCCTTGTCTTTGAATTCATCTAGGAGTTGTTGGTATTCTTCCTTTTTGGGCCATTTAATATGATCAAAATCTTCTTCTATTGCGAAAGGAATATCTTCAGGAGAATACTTATGAAGAGTTTGTATGATCTCATCATGTGTCTTGTCATTTTTGACGGGGTGATTAGCTTCTTGCACATGGGTTTCAATTACCTGCTCATTTGGGAGACGACCTATTATTCCATCTTTCAAAGGTAATTCTATAAAAGAGAGGTCCATCTCAAGGGTGCCACCCAAAAGTGATGAAAAATTCCTAGACAACATTATTCCCCACACATATGGGATGTCTACTATCCCAATGTCAATGTGGATTACTTTCTCTGGGTACTCTTTAAGGAAAATTTCCACATTCTCATCTACTCCATGTGTGGGTATGGCTTTAGATTCGAAGCCACACACATTCCTGTAAGGGCGTGTGACTTTCAACCCTAATTTTTGCATGACTTTAAAGGGCATTATGTTGGCACTTGCCCCCGTGTCCAACATGCAGTTGTTGAGGCTCTTGTTGTTCATTATTAAAGTCATGAAGAAGGGAGGATTCTCATCGTATTGGACCCTTAAGTGATCGACTTGCAACATGATAGGAGGGTCCATGGGTCCATCTGATCCTTGAAAGAAATTGTCAAAACACTCTTTGACAGATGACACCTTAATGACTTCTTTTAGGGGAATGGTTACATGCATCTTGGATAGTGCCCCTTCAAAGTCAAAATTTAATTCAACCCTTTCAGTCTTGGATGTGTTAGGAAGGATCACATCCAAGGATGGGGGTTTGTTTGTTCAGCGGTAGGTTGGCTCAGTTTCTTTCTTCCATATACCTTGAACTCTTGTTTCTTCAATTTTTCTTTTGATTCTTGGTCTAGGTTGTTTATTACCGACATTCTAGTTTTCTTGGCCCCTTCTCTTATGGCCTCTTGATGTTCTTCAGCTGTGATATTTATCTGAGGTCATTTCATGAGATGGCCTATAATGTTCACTTGTTGATGACGACCATTATCACTGTAAGTACATTCATGCTCCCAATGTGCTTCATTGCATTCTAGGCACCAGGGGTTTTCATCGGCAGCGTTTGTAGGGGCTAAGGTGTTTGGAACTTCTTTCTCATTCTTCGGCTTATAAAATTGGTTCCCCTTTTGAAATTTCCCTTTGTACGGGACCCTAGGTGCTTGGCTTTGGGATCTTTCCAAGTTAATGATCCTACTCATCATTTTTTCTTGATTCTTCATGATACCATCCATAGAGGCTTGCACCTTGGCCATACTGGCGCAAAGATCTGAAGTAGTTTCGACATTGTGGACTAACTTTGGTTTGGTGTCCGTTTTCCCCCTTGGATTTGCGAAAGGCTCAATATTAGATGAGAGGAGGTTGCTCTCAATTATAGTAGCGAGCTCTTGGGCTTCTTGAATTGATTGGGGGTTTTTGTCCTTAAGAAGATACCCTAATTGGCCATTGAAAGACTTGGTGTAGATATGGAAAAGGTAATCATCTTTCAGATGATGGCTAGAAGGGATATTTTGCAGCAAGGTCTCAAACCTAGTATGGAACTCTCGAATAGACTCATTTTCATGTTTCCAAAGGGTATTTAGTCGGGTAAGGAGCATGTTAGGGTCTTCTTTGATACTCCACCTTTTGAGAAAAACTTCTTCTAGTCTGTCCATGGTTTTAATGCTACCATCAGGAAGGCTCAGGTACCAATGCCTTGAATCATCATAGAGGGTAGCGAAGAACAACTTCATGACTAAATATTCAACATCATCACTAAAGGGATGAAGCTGAAAAAATGCCCAAAAGCTGCTCATGTGCTCTTCGGCACTGATTGCATCAGTACCAGTAAATTTAGGCAACCACTTCTCATACTTGGGTGGCATTTGCCTAGGATAGCCTGGTATGGCTGAAATGTCTAGTGGTTTGAAAAGAGTAGATGACCATTGTCTTTGATTGTTGGCTGGGTTTGTTGTAGTGGTCTGGGAACTAGACATGGTTTTCAAAGGAAGACTCTTTCTGAAAAGTGATTTTACAATAAGAGAGTTCTTAGGAGTCTTCCTTCTGAAAGATAAAGGAGGATTTTTGAACCTAATTGTGGTTTGTGGAGTCGCCATATAGGTTACTTGAAAATACCAAAGAAAAGGGAAAACACACTAGTGGAGTCACCAGGTAAGCTTGTAAGAAGGAAACTCTTGAGGCAAGGCTTACCGAAAAGTGTCGTCTTTGAGGAGAATTGACTTAGTGTTCCCCGGAAACGACGCCAAAATGTTATCGCACAGTTTTTAGCAAGGATAAAAGGCTTGATATTTGAAGGGAAAACTGGCATAACAGGAACCAATCCCACCCAATGTCACCACAATGGTATGGTTCTTTCTATTTAGGGTGGTAAGGCCTAGGGGAGACATCCCCAGTGACCTAGGGTTCTGAGAAGGCAAAGGATTGCAAGATAAAGTAGTTATTCCCCCCTCACAAGTCACCACTGAGAAGATAGTCTGGTCAAAGGCCAATGATAAAGTAAAACCCCCCAAAGAGATACACCTACCTGAGACAAAGCAACAATAAACTGATATATGCAAGCTTTGATCAATGGGTTAGTACTTCATGTAAATTTAATGACTATCTGATAAACATATAAGCAATTTGACAATAAATATTGACGAAGTCAATGTTTATAAATAACAATGAAAATGATGTCACTTCACCAATAAATGCTAGAACAATATGGCATTCAATGTAATAAATCAATACTTCATTTAATTTATGCCTTTAATCACCATTCAATTGCTTATAAAGTAAAACGTTTTGTTGCACCAATGATATTATGGCTAAAGATGACGACAACATATAGGGTTAGAAGGTTAGTTTAGGCTAGGGTTAGTGAAGTTAGGGTTTTGATTCAGGAGTTTGAGAGTAATTTTGATCAAGTTCACTTCAACGCATGAGGTCTTAGGATCGGTGCCTTAGGGTTAAATGGAGTCAATAGTGAAGGACACAAGAGCTGAAGGAGACAAAATTCAAAACGACTAAGGACTAGAGGGAAAGGCTTTGAGGTGTTGCTAAGGCAAGGCCTCAAAGTCAAAACCCTAGGGGAGAGAGGGTCACTTTGGTGTAGATGAACTAGGTCTCAGTGCTCTCTACTCCTTCCTTAACTCAAATGGAAAAAACAGCTAGCTGAAAGATAACATAAACTAAGACAAGAGGGTTTGATTAAGAAGAGTGTTGCTACAACAAGGCTCTTTTAGCAAACCCTAGAAAAAATCGGCCCAAAGTGTAGTATACCTAGGCTTAAGGCGTCTCTTTCTTCTTAGTACGACTAGCAATAAATGAAGAGAAAAAGAGGGTGTATCTATAGCTAGGCTCTCTCTTCTCTATCAATGGCTGAAAATTTATCTCAAAGGGGACATGAGACAAGGACCTACTTGTGTGCTTGTCACCTAGGCTTTTTTTCAACAAAAATCATAAACATATGCAAGAAATGAAACTACAACCATTCATTCAAGAAGTTTTGCAAAAAATTACTTACATATCACCAAGAAATATCAATGCAAACCCTAGTTGTAACACCTTCCTTCAAGAGAAATGCCAAAACATGCCAAAATAATCTCCCTTCAACAAGTGCACATCACTAAATCAGCCAATAACCCAAGAGAGGGCGCAAATTTCAGACCTCCTTATGGAGTGAGTAAGTTGTCATCCAAAAATGAAGGTGAAAATCCTTCATTTATACCATTCCATGACCTAATTTTACATTTTAGCTCATGTAAAAAGGCCAACAAGGCCAAAATACTAAAATCATATTGTTTTACATTAAAATGTCAAATTTAAAACCCTAATCAAGCTGAAAAGAGACATGAATCCCTTCCAAAGGAGACATTATCCCCTTTTAGAGCAAATGGGGCATCCTGGAGCAAAACGTTAGCCCTCCTTGGGATCCTCCATCATGCCACATGTGCCAATACTGCCCAGTCTGCCTCCCAAGATGTCCAATAGGTTGAGTGACATCAGGGTCATCAAGGGTGACGTCCCAGGCCTTCCAAGGCCAACATTCCACTAAAAGAGGTTCAATCCCCCTAGGTCAAGCTCTGCCAAAGTGCCTCTGGTGGAACGCCCTCTTCTTCTCTGGTGCAAATCCCCTGATCCATCTTTGTCTTGTGTCTGCCCCCTGATGGGGTCTCAACATCCACCTGATGGGATCTTCAACCCCATGGAGGTTCGAACTGATCATCTCCCCATGTGTACCGGTCCAAAATGGTACCTGTTCATCGGGCATGGTCCTGCACATCAAAAGCTATGCCCTCCATGGACTCATTAGTCACAGGGATCATATCAATGTCAATCACATCTCATCATCAATATTATTAAACATGTGCATAAAATCCCTAATACATTAGTTAACATCTCAAAGACGTTACACAAGCCTACAATACAAGTTTGGAGAAAAGGGCAAGGCATCCTATTAGGCTAGTGTCCACTAGAAAAGGGAAGTTCCCAGAAGAGACCTCATCCAAGCCATGTAAGTGGGTGATGTGGCCAGGGGAATTCTAAGCATCTGGTGCAATGAGGGCCAAGGATGCAAGAAATGTTACCTATGGGTGCCTTTGTTAGAAGGTGAGTTGTACCTGTCCTGGATGCATTTTTTCCAAGCCCATTCTTGCCTTTTATTCTTATTCTTTTCATTCTTTTATCTTTTATTGATTTTTCCTTTTTTGTTCAAGATTTAATTAGGGGACACTGCCCAGGCATGGTGACTAGTGGTGGCAGCGTTACCCACAAGTACTTTCACAGAAATGAGAAGGTTGGCTCGTGATGAGACCCCCTTTCCCTTGGCCATGCAACCAAGGGTCACTGCCTTGGCGTGGTATCCAACTAGTGCCAATGTCATACTACTAGGTACCCATGGACCTAATATGATGGCTCGTGATGAGACCCCCTATCCCCTGGTTAGGTCTTGTTTTATTATTTTCTGAGTCCCTCTTGTTTCTTGCTGAGAAGCCTTTTATTGATTTCTCAGGGATCCCTGGGAGAAGCATCTCGAGGTTTCATTTTTTAGGCTTTTATCTTTTACCATATTTCTTTTACCTTCTGGGCCTTTAGCCCCTTCTTCCCAGAAGATAAGGTGTAGTCCTGAAAATAGGTTAACCCAGTGCTTGGACAAGTGGAATGGGACAAGTGAGTAGGAAACAAGATGAAAAAGTGGTTCTATGATGGGAGTGGACGATGGATTTTCATAAATCCCCCAGTGGAAAACCAAAACCTACAGACATAGGCTTACTAGGGCACCTTGTCAATCCCCCCAAACATGGTCAAGTGGGAAAGTGTAAGATCCAAGCAGTTGTTAGAAATAAAAGGAATTTGATGCATACATTCAATTGTTTTGATGATCAAAGTGACACATACCATGATACCTGATCCAATTACCTCATGGAGCAAAAACCTTCTCTGACATAGGACCAAGTCGATGGTGATGGATGTTGTTGCTGCTGACAAGATAAATATGCTGGAAGAAAGAAAAGGTGGGCCCTCCAGGGCCATTCTAAAGTCAATCCTGCTCTCGGTACTCCATGTCTAGGACCTGTGGGTCTTGAGACATGATATCCTAGTTATCCTTGAAAGTGGGGGACAATAGGATAGACTGACATTTGAGATCCAAGGTGTCCAACATAGAGAATGGTTTATTGCAGGACTCCTACCCCACATTCAATTCATGCTCACCCAACAGAAAGTGATGATCTAGGCAGAGGTTGTGGAAATTGCAATGCATTTAGAGTCTATGCTAGGATGTCATGAGACGTTGGTAGGGATTTTGCAGGTACAATCTCAAATCTCTAACTTCACAATGAAACTACAGGATATGACTAAGGCTAAGGTGATGTGTAGGAATGTCTGGTGTACCTTGTTCAGCACAGAAGGTCACGATAGAAACGATTTTCTTGTGCTAGGAAGTTATATGACAATAGACGCATTGAACCCATTTTCGGCCAAACCACAAATCAAGTGGGGTGAGATTTGCATATAATGGGGTCATATACCTCCCCATTTCCCAACACCGCAGAAGTATCAAAAGACTACAGACACTCCATTCTATGAGTTTTGTAAATCCATGGGACATTATGTGAACAACTGTTGGTCACTACAACTGATGCAAGAACATAATGTAGATGCTTTCTGGTTCCAAGAAGAACAGAAGGGTGGAGACCATGGAGGTTTCGACCAGGGAGGATTTGAAAAAAGAGTCTACCAAAGAGGCCAATGAGGAGGATATGGAAGAGGAAGAGGAAGAAGATACAATGGTGGCAGGGGAAGACCACCTACCTATTTTAACTGTGATGAAAAAGGCCACTTGTCATGATTATGCACCAATTCCCACACACTCTGTGGATATTTCCATAGCACAAACCATGTCACAGAGGATTTCCCAAAGATATTGGCCAAGTGGGAAGAGAATAAGGGACACTACAATATGGTGACTACTAAGCTGCACGAAGGCTAGGAGCAAAAAAAAGAAGTGGACATATGGGTGGTAAACTGAGGAGGCATTCGTACAAGAGATGACCTGGAACGAGGAGAAATTTTGGGTCAATATGTAGAAGGAAAGATTAGAAAATAAACACAAGCACCTACTAAGTTTTATGTCATGCAATAAAATAAATTATTGCTTGATGCACATAGAGCCCTGGAATAGGACAACGCGTGCGAAGAATTGAAGCACATAGTGCAGAGGGTGTTGGAAGAAGCTTGCACATAAGAATAATTGCAACACACGACGCAAAGGGCATTGGAAGAGGCCCGTGGGTGCGAATAAGTTAAATATGTAGCACGAAAGGCAATAGAAGAGGAACACATACACAAATAGTTGCAATGCACGAAACAAGAGGAAACGCCATGCAACATTTATGCCAAGACTGAATCAGACAACCAAGTAAGTGACTTCTTTTGTTGTTGTCTCAAGATGTTGGGTGACCTGGTAGCTACAAAGAAACTAACCCACATGCCAACAAGATTTATGGAAGAAGGGGAGAAAAATGTTGTGATTTTTTCCCCACTACCAGAACAAGATGTGCACCATGCGAGAAAAAGGAAGTGCAAGGGGAGAGAATTTAATATGAAAACTAATCTTGAAAGCTATTATATGGACGAAGTCATGTTGGACCTGGGATATGACATGAACATACCGTCGAAGAAGTCATGGGATTTGATGGGTAAACCAAACTTGGTGTGGTCCCTAATTCAATTCAAGATTTCCAACCAATACAAAATTTATCTAACTAGCGAGTTGGAGAAAGTGGAAGTGAATATTGATGGGGTGAAGACTAAAGAAGACTTCAAGGTGATTGAGATCAAGGATGACTCATACCCTTATCCAACTCTACTTAGCATTGACTGACAATTTGATAACAATTTCGTATTGAACCTAAAGCAACAACAAATGTCCTTTGAGACAAACAACTTGCGCGTTATTGAGTCATCATATCCAAATGAAGGTGATAGGTATAATGAGCCCGTGCATGAATATGCATATATTTCCATCATAGAAAACATATACAACATTACAAGGTGCAAGGATGATGTTGAATCCAACAACCGATAAGGAACTGAGCTAGAGAATTGTTCGCTCCTATGAAACAAATTCATAGGATTCTATGGAAAGATGGCATAATAAGTTGTATGAGATATCAACTCGAATATGTGCATAAATCACTAAAGTGGTGAGTTGGATCAAATCAGAGTAGAGTGACCTATCGAGGTTTAATAGTACAAGCTTGGTAGAAATTTTTCTAGCAAAAATGACAGACTTGGTGCATGATACCCAAAGGATACAAACCATGAAGGCAGTAGTCACAAGAACACTTGTGCATTGGTGGGTGATGCATCATGCAAATCTATAGGAATGGGCATAGGTGGGGGAATGTGTTCAGGTAAGAGTCCAGCCCATGATTGAGTTTGAATTAAGGAATTGACACAATAGAACATCGCCCAAAAATTTACCTATGCTCACCCTACACCATTGGAAAACTCCAAACTATCGAATAAGTTGTGTACACAAAAGTTGGAAAATTTCCAAGGTTTGTACATCGGTTCGACTTGCGCGATACCATCGAAAAAACCCGATGAAAAACCATGGTAGGGGCTAATAAACATAATTTGACTAAAGAAGTTTCATGACCCTCCAGGGTCAGATGCGTTGTGGTGAAATTCCCTACATGGAATGAGAGTGGACAATAGATAGGCCTCACGCATAGGTAGAATAGGAATTAAACATATTTAAAGTCATAATAGAAGTAATAAGTAGGCGAATTAGACAGGTCGACACAATAAAGCGGGACGAGATAGGTCATACCTGAATAACATGATTACCGACTAAATTCGAGAGATTCTGTTTGCTCGCACTGAATAACATAAGATTTTAGGCATCATACTCAACATCGTCAACTAGGTCCAACTGCACTACTACAAACTTGCGAATGTGAAAGAAAAGGAATCCTCGGTTGTACAACTAGGGGAGTAGATCAAACCTATTGCGCAGACAATCACACCAGGTGATGTTAAGGGTTTTTGCAACAAAATGAAGGACCTGATAGAAATTTTTGACGAGGCCAATGGCCATTTCAAAGAATTCATCAAATAACTCATCAAGATAGAGCCATCAATGTCCTTTGTCACGCCATAAGCATCGTTGTTGGCTCGAGGGAGAGCCAATTAATATTGTTGGGGGGTTGTTTGTTCGACAACACATGTATTCCAACAGAGGATGAGCACCTTTAGTAATCGCTCACACAACCAGATCAAAGAACAACACACCAATGTTTTTACATGGTAAAACCCCTGTGGAGAAACATCCACGTCCCCAACCAATGTGGCCACTTGGAACAATTTAGTAATGCAAAAGAAAATATATTATAGAGATTTTCTCATAATCGATCATTGAAAAATGACCCTCCATGCTCTTTAAATAGAGATCATGGACCAATAGTGTTCTAAGCCATAAATCAATGTAGCCATTAAGATTGAAGAAAATATGATCCATCAAATCACTCTATGTCAACATATCGTGATCGTCAGATTAAAAATGCATACTAAAGAAACACACTTTAACCTAATGACACATTAGACCAAGTTGATCTTAACTAACTCCTAAGTGTCTAAATATCCTAACACCCCCTCTTAAGAAAAACTTGGGATAGGATTGAAGGATTTACAAAGGTGATACAACCGGAGAAGGAAGGAGGCATTAGATCTTATCCCCCTTTAACGATAACTTCTTGAACTCCTAACATAGATAGAAGTTTGGAAAACTTTGCTTCTGTAAGAGACTTTGTGAAAATGTATTCAACTTAATCTTCTATAAGGAAAAATAGCACTTCAATATCTAGATCATGAATGAGCTTTCTGATGAAGTGCATGTGTAGCTTAATGCGTTTTTTGTGTTGATGTTGAACTAAATATTTAATGATCTTGATGGTTCTTTGAATGTCACACCAGAGGGTTGTCGAATGTTGTTGTTGGAATCCAAACTATGAAATAAATTTTCAAATCCATAAGGATTCTTGAATTGCATTAATCGTTGTTTAGTACTCCACTTATACTGAAGAGAGATAAATAACTTGTTGTTTCTTATAGGCCCAAGTGAGAGGTCCTGAACCAAGGCTAAAAACATAACCTGTTGTAGAATTTTGATAATCAGGGTCATCGACCCAATCTGAATCAGTGAAACCAACCAATAAAGGAGCCCCCCTGAGTTGTAATGTATGTCGAATTGAACTGTACCTCGAACAGACTTAAGTATCCTTTTAGTTTCTTTCCAATGGATTTCATGGGGTGTTTGCATATACCAGGAAACAAGACCAACAACAAAGGAAATATTTGGATGGGTATGAGTCAAATATAAAAAGATACCAACTAACTAATGGTACAATTTGGCATCAACTTTGGGAGAAATACAAGTGGCAACAAGTTTGACCCCATACTAGAAGGGAGAATGCTCTGGTTTAGAATCATCCACGTGAAAGTGGAAAAGAAGGTCACAAGCATACTTAGACTGGGTAAAAAATATTCCTTCCTTAGTTTGCAATACACGAAGGCTAATGAAATAATGCAAGTAGCCTAAGTCTATCATTTCAAATTTATTTTTAAGGATAGATTTCATATGGGTTAAAAGTTTGGGGTCACTACCAATGAGGATAAGTTCATCAACATAAAGAACAAGGATTATGAGATGGATTCTTACTTTCGTGGTATAGACATTAGGATCATAATGACATCTAGAAAATTCAGTGTCTAGAATAAAGCTTTCCATTTTGGCATACCAAGCTCGAGGGGCTTTCTTGAGACCATAAATAGATTTCTTAAGGAAACAAACAAGGCTGGAGTCATTTTGGACATAGGAGGAGGTTCTTCCATGTAGATTTCTTCTTGCAAATCCCCATGCAAGAATGTAGATTTAACATCT